>JAMJFZ010000236.1:4635000-4845000 GCA_026225945.1 Cricetomys ansorgei | reverse complement strand
TAACATCAATTATTCCTGCTTATCAGACTCCGACAGGCCACACTACCAACCAATAACAGAATCAAATAATAAGCAGATAGACATACACGTGCACACACCACTGAAATTCACAATCAGGAAGCCAAGCCAAGAAAGTGATTTCTTACAGACCCTTCGTGGATCCTCTGCAACCTCCAGCAGCCCTCTAGGGATGGCCTGCTGATCTGCTTCCTGGGAGGGTGTATGAAGGAGAACTGTAGGGACCTCCTGAGCTCCTCACCATCTGCTCTGTGAGAGGCATGAAGAGATTACATCATGGTCACACCTGGGTACACGATTTCCCCAAGCAGTGGCAGAAAGGCCACCACATGTCCATCTTCTCCATAGAGACAGCCACTTTCCACGTGACTGACTTTGACTCAGTGGTTCCAGGATGTCTCAGAATGGTGGCTCTTTGAAGCAAGGAGCATCTCAGAACATCACTTCCGGGGCCGATCTCAAGCAATAGCCCCCCTGAGGACATTCCCATGGCCACCTCCTTAGCAGTCTTATAGCTTCCAGGAAACAAGAGTTCAGAGCAGTCAAGAAGTCTTTAGTTAGATCTGGGTTTGACTCTCTGGTCTTAGTTCTTGAACTTGAATCCAAAATGTTACATTTGTCCTCTCCATTTGACATCCAGAGGCTGCCCTTCATTGTAAGGTTGGAAGCCACCTTGTAAAGCAGGAATGGTTACTGGACTAGCTACAAGCTGATGCTACCCACATCACAAGGCTGTTGTGAGTCCTACGTGAGTTAATGTACGATGAGACAAGCCTTCAATGGCACCAGAAATTTACCACTAGCATGCCTCTCATCATGTCACATTCTAATGGGCGGACACGTTTCTGTTTTTTTCACTGGTACCTCCTTGAAGAAACTCACGTGCTCCTCCAGTTTCCAGGGCTACATTTTATTAACCATTGTCCCAGCACCCCACACAATCGACAACACTCAGCCAACAAGAACCACATGTGTGATAAATTACCGAAAGATCAGTGTAGCTAGCACTGACTGGCCTGTGAAAAGAAAACAATCTGGAAGCATCATTTTGTATGTGCAAAAGGGGGGAGGGGGTGCTCTTGTTGGGAGTGGGAGTTAGCTAACCCTTGGATGTCCAGAGAGAAAATGATGATCAGAGGTGAAGAGTCACAGGCATCATCTAACTGCAATTAGAAACTTGATCTGGGATCCATGTGGGGAAGAACTGTCTAGGGACTAGAGAGACGAGGCTGTTTTCAAGCCCGGCCTCTGTGGAGAGGATGGGGATTGGCCATGACCGTCTATCAAGGAGGGCGATTCTGCTTCTTAAGAACTCAGGGGAGAAGCAGGTGCTGCCTGACACTGTGGTGTAAAGATTCCGGAAGTGGGTGGCAGCTGCAGGGGACCGTTTCTGTGTTCCTGCTAATTGTGGTGTTTTACTGTGCAACTAAAAATATTGTGGATTCTAGCTTTTTTTCCTTTCAGACTCAAAATGCACACATACTCTCCTTCCTGCTGTCTCTCTCTCTCTCTCTGTCTCTCTGTCTCTCTCTCTCTCTGTCTCTCTCTCTCTCTGTCTCTCTCTCTCTCTCTCTCTCTCTCTCTCTCTCACACACACACACACACACACACACACACACACACAGGACAAGCAGCTCTGAGCATGCATTTTCCTGTATCACTGTAAAGATAAAACATTGAGAGGGAGGTGAGCAGTAAGCCCAACATGACCCATGTGGAGAGACAGCAGGAGGGTGCCAGGCTTTAGAAAGACTATCCAAGGAGACAAATCCTTGGGAAAGCCCTGCCTGGAGATGCTGCCAAGGCCAGCTTGTACTGCCTGCCAAGGCAGTGCCACTCCCATGCTGGCGCTGCCAAGGAGCTGGAGAGAGCCAAGCACTAAAGACATTTGTCCAGACAGATAAGTGATCGTCAGGGAATTCTGGACATCGCTTCTCAGATGCACCAGACTGGCTCAGAGTGCGATCAGGGTGACCAGCCTGTAGGGTCGTGCTGCACTCCGGAAGCTACGCAAAATGCCACTGCCCATCCCCCAGGTGGACTTTCCCTGACTCTATACCAAACCTTGCCACAGTGCCTAAAGCCCTCTCAAGGACATAGCTTTCCAGGCTAGGATGGATGTTAATTATGGCTGGGCCTGCTCCTGGCACTTCCTTCCTCCCAGGCAGGGAACACGGGGATTCTGGGTCACACCTCTGCTAGTTATTGTAGCTTAGGGTTTTCTCTTCTGTTTACTTACAGGCAAAGCCACCCAGGGCCTGTGTATGTGTGTAAGTGTGTATGCCAGGCTGAGCACCATGTCTTGCCACACTGTATATAAGCCAGTCTCAATACTGCTCCCTGACACATTGTATATGTGCACATGTTGTGTGTATACACCAGGCTATGCACCTTGCCCTGCCACACTGTGTGCATGTATATAGACACGTCTACATGTATGGACACACATGTGTGCACATATGTGAGTGTGCACATGTGTGCTTGTGTGTAGCCTTCCCCAAATTCTGCTCCAGAGACACGGCCATTACATTCCACTCTCTTCAAGTTACTTCCACTCTATGGTCCAAAATCTCTAGAAGCAGATGTTATCTCCACAGAATCTCCTCAGGCAGCAGCACTGGAAGATGAGAATTCCCACCAGCAGTTAACCCATCTTCTGAATCGTCCATCCTGTCTTCAGGCATCTGCCTATCAGCCTCTACATGTGTCTTAGGGACTTCTTTCTCCACTATGGAACCAAAGCACCCTAGAGCAACATCCCCAAGTGCTATCTGTCCCAGTCGCTGCTTGAGAAAACTATCTACTTGACAGGGCTGCATCTCACTCTGCCTCCCAGATAGGCACCCCCTTTGGATGCACACCATCTCTGTGTGTCTGAAACTGCCTTTGCCCACTGTGCTGGTTGGTTTTTGGCAACCTGACACAAATTTGAGTCACCTAGGAAGGGGATCCTCAGTTGAGGAATTACCTCCATAAGATTGGCCTGTAAGCATGTCTGTAGGGAATTTTCTTGAGAAATGATGATGTGGGAGGGTCTGGGATGTACAAGGAAGGTAGCTGAGCAAGCCAGTGAGTGGCTCACACCAGCATCTCTCCATGGTCTCTGCTTCAGTTCCTGTCTCCAGGTTCCTGCCTTGCACTCCTGTCCTGTCTTCTTTTAGTGACGGACTGTACCGTAGGTTGAACTAATTCCTTTCTTCCTCAAGTTGGTCAGTGTTTTATCTCAGCAACAGCAATAATGAAAACTAACACATCAAGTCACATCGGGCTCCATGCTATCTCTCGGTGGTGGCAGTGGATGGCAGCCACTGCTAGACACTCTTCTCTAAATTCCAGGAAAGCACATTGTCTAATCCTGGTCATCATTGTTCCTTCTCCATGCCCTTTGCTGGCCCCTCTCTACTCATTCTCTGAATGCAGAGCCTCTTGCATCTCAGGCCCAGGCCTTTTTATCCCCTGGGGGAATTCATCTCTGCTCATGGATTTAAAGATCTCCTATACCAACTATTGTACAGATATTTACGGCTCCAGTCTCTTCCCTGAGCCCCAGGTCAATAGCCAATAGATACTTAAGAGGATCACATTTGGCCCACAATTGTTCAAACTCCTGTCTTACCCTCTTGTTTCCCCAGTGGCCCCGTTAGGAAACAGTGAATCCACTTACATCATTATTTGTCATATAAACCAACTTCTTCCTTTTTTTTCTCTCCCCATCCTCAACCCATCACCAGGTCCCCTTTGTTCAGCAACTCCAAGCATCCACCCTTCCTCTCACAGCTCTCCCACCTTAGTCTCACACCAGCCCCTTCCTACCTGTGAGCCAGCTATAGCACACACTGCTTCTCTCCTTCCTACCTCTCACCAGGCTTAAACTCACTCTTCACATAGCAAATCAGAGGGGACTCTGTCACTCACATGCACATGAGTGTGTGCATGAGTATCTAGTATGCCACTCCCCTCTTTACAACCTTTCAGTGAATTCCTGTTGCTCCCAGAACAGAACATAGCATACAGTGCCAGCTCATAAGTACCTGTTGCTAAAGGCATAGCTGGGTACTCAGCCACCTTCCTACAGCTGGGCACAAGAATGGATGACTTTCAGTTGCCCCAAAAGATTCCTTTTGCTGGTCTCTGCACACTGCTCAGGGTTGGCCATTATTTGCTTTATAAATAGTACCTACCACTCACATAGCATGCCCATTCCTGAACTGTTAAGTTGATCCAGCTCCTTTATTTATAGTACGGTGATGTTACTGTGTGCAAGAAATAGGATGTAAACATAGGGCTGCCATGCTCCAGAGCCCCCCACATTCTCTCTGCTCGATGCCATCATTCATTCATCCATGGTTTCTCAAGAACAAATTCTTTAATCCCAGGCCTTCTTCAAGGCACTGGCAGATAAAAGAGATATGCTTCTTTGCTTCAAAGGTCTTGCATTACAAATACCATCCTCTCCCTGAGAACAAATGGATAAATAATAATAGAACCTGGTCAACAAATAAATGATTATTGTGCATCACACTCCAAGTGCCATGTAAACTACTGGACGTAATGATTCAGTAGAATATCTACCCTCTAGACATTCTAGAAATAACTTAGTAACATCCATTTGACCTACATGCTTTTTTTACCTACTTGGTTTCTATTTCTCCTTTTCCATCTTTCATATATTCACCTTATAAATAATGTCCATATCATTCAATGACTATTGTATTCCCAGGAGGTATCTAAACATGAAATTCCTATTGAGAATGTGTGTCATCTCTGCTCCAACTAGCAGCGCTGCCTTCGTTCATAATCAGGGGCTGTTTCTACACTAAGGAGAAGACTCAGACTCACAGACCAAGGATGTCTGGCGAAGGCTAGGCTTTCTCATCTCTATCCACCTGCTCACACACAGGGCTGCTCACCGTTTAAGGAGCATCTTCGGTGTTCTGAGCTCTGGAACATGTTTGTACTTCTAGATGAAGTTTCAAGAGTGGCATCATCTGACTGGAAGCTGAGTGGTCCAAATTCGAGACATTATTCCAGAGGTCAGTGTGTGAGCTGATGCAGTTGAGGTAGCAAGAAAGAACAGAGAGAAAAATTACAGTGACACATAAGGTGTTGTTACACGGCACTTTGTAAATCGTAAAGCCCTGTGCCGGGCTGAAAGATTATCATTTCCTTAAACTGTTTCAGCCCCAGGTTCAGGGTGTTTCTTCAGTGACTCTACTGAAATATAATCATAGCTGGAGAAACGGCACCTAAATTTCTCTCAGTGGCATGCTTCCTGAGGGAGTTAATATTTTCCCATTGTTTAATTGGGGTAAAATTTATAACGTAAAAGTGAATACTTTAAAGTATATAATTCAATGTCATTGGTATATTCACAGTGTTCTAAAATCCTAGTTCCAAGGTATCTTCATCACCTTAAATCAAAACTCATACTTAATAAGCAACATTTCTCCACTTACCATCCCTAACTTCTGACAACCCCTAGTTTGCTGACTGTCTGTATAAATTCTTCTGTTCTGCTTAGTTTAAACAAATCAAATAATTCAATGTGCCACCCTTGTGATTAGCTTCTCTTCCTTCACCCCATCTGCAATGCTTTTTTGGTTTACCCCTGCGTGATATAGCACAAATACATGAAGTAGTATTATTATTTCCTTTGCAAAGATAAATGATATCCTGATATATGGATAAACCACAGTTTGGCTAGCCCTCTATCTGTTGGTGGACACTGGGGGTTGGGTCTACCTTTTAATAGAAAGTGTTACTATAAACATTACAGGACTTTTCTGAGCACCTGTTTTCAGGTCTTTGGGGTAAATGCCCAGGAGTGATGCTGTTGGATCTTTTCGGTAATTCTATATTTAACTACTAGAGGATTCTAAGGACTCTGCTGATCCTCTATCAGGAGGGGGGTATAAGACAGGATTGCTGTGATTGGAAGTAAAATGGCAAGCCAGGCCACTGGGAGTGATGAAAGGCAGCAGCCAGACCTGAGAGGAATTCCAGGGTGCGGGGGAAAAAGAGAGAGGAGTCCCGAAGGCCTCTGAGGAGGACCAGAGCAAAGACTGCGCTGCACCGAGAGCATTTGGAAACTGATCAGTGGGAAGATTAAATGGCCGTTTACCAGTGTACTGATAAGAGGGAGGAGGGAGGAAGATTGGCCTGGCTCCCTAACAAGCTGCCCCTGAGCTGTGGGAACTTCTTTCCAGCTGGAGAATCTAATCCTATTTGTTCAGGGCTGCTGGAGTTGCCTGGGCCCACTGCGTTTCATTGACAAGAGTCCGTGTATGCATAACCTCCTGCAGCTAGCGCTCACATAGTCATTAAATCGGTCATTATTTTTGCCTTATCTTTACAACCTCCCCCCCCACGCCCCTTCTTTTAAACAAAAGGAGCCCTAACAAAATTTGTGGGGGGTTTTCCTCATCTCTGCTGTCTTGAAGAGCAGACCTTGGTCAAATGCAGGCTGTTTGCTTGCTTGCTTGCTTTTCTTTTCAATTAATGAATAATGAGTGTCTGCCTCACAGATAGGACAACTATGCAACCAAAACCAAACTCAGCGGGCTTCCTCTTAAATGTTGCACTTTCACTGTGCAGCTTGCCCCCAGACATTGTTTCCCGAAGCTCCACCCTTGCCCTATGTAAGTTTTTCTCAATACTTTCCTACTATATGAGAGTGGACCTATGAGGTCAGAAGCGACTGGAGATGTTAGGATGCACAGGCCAAACTTCATTTTATTTCTTATGTATGGGATTTGTGCGTAAAACCCACCACTTTCTGCCTTCATCGTCCACCAAATAGTGTGTGGGCAAAAGGTAGATTTAAGTTTGAAGTTCTATAACACGTCCAAATGACCATATGCCATTAGCTCTTTATTATCCCATGAAAGGAACACATATTTATATACTTTAAAAAAAAACTATTGATGTGGCAGACTGATTAAAGAGACCCACATACGCCAAGATTAAAGGCTTAGGACAAATGAGACTTGGATCAATCGTTTCCTCAGAAAAAGCACCACTCAAAAATATGGAGGAAAGAAATCAGGAATGTTAACAAGCATTTGTCAATGATCCATATACTGTGAGTAATTAGGAGCCCCACGTCATCTCTGTGCACGTAGAAAGCCTTAACCTCGCGGTCTAATAGCTGAGCACACTTCTCATAATTTACCTGCTGGCTTCCCACTAGAACAAACTCTGAACTAAAGTAGAACATAGGGATATTCTTCTGGCTGTTCGGGATACAGTGTTGCCCTCTTTGAACTGAGCCCTTTAATGTTAAAGAAATCTAAAAGTTAACCATCTCCACCTCTGCAAAGAAGACACTTGCTAGGGAATGGAATCAAAGACTGTTCACTGTGTGCTGGGATATATTTACATTCCTTAGAGCAAGAAGAGAGGAAGGCTCATCCCCAGCACGCTGCTGGGTATGAACTTTGACATAACTTGTAAGGAAGATCGCAAACACACATCCCTTGACCCAGTGACTTCATCCAAGGAATTTATCCTACAGGTATGTTCTCCTGTGCATACAATGATGCGTGTAGCTATTCACTGCCATAGTTATTTGTAAAGGGAAAAAGAACTAGGTCTGGGGAGATGTCTCAGTCTATAAAGTCTCACTATACAACATGAGGGTCTGAGTTCGATCCCCAACACTCATTAAAAAAAAAAAAATCTAGGTGCAACAGTGCCACTGAAAGGCAGAGAACAGAGAATCCCTGGGGAATGCTGGCCAGCCAGTCTAGTCAAGACACTGAGCTCTAAGTTCAGTGAGAGACCCCTATCTCAAAAAACATAAGGTGGGGAGAGTAAACAAGGAAAAAGGCATTGTGCACACACACACACACCATCAAAACACTGGACATGGCCTTTGTCAATGGACTTAGACATCATAAACAGTGCTGACAAGATGGCTCGGTAATGGGAGCTCTGCTGTCAAGCCTGAAAACATGAGTTTGATCCTAGGGCCCCACACTGTAGAAAAAGAGAACTGACTCCAGTGGGTTGTCCTTTGATGTCCACAGGTACATCACTGTATGCACGCATGCACACATACACACATACAAAATCTATATGCAGAAATATGAATAGATATAGATATCCTTCTGTAGATATATAGATACAGATACACACACACACACATACACACACACACACACACACACACACACAGACACCATAGGGTCAAGAGAGCTGGCTCTCAATGGTTAAGAATACGTGCTGCTCTTGCAGTGGACCCTGGTTCAGTTCCCAGTACCCACATGACCCACATGGCAACTCACAGCAGTCTGTAACTTCAGTGTCAAGGGATTGACGTCTTCTTCTGGCCTCCAAGGGCACCAGCTTGCAAGTGGTGTATATACATATGTGCAGGCAAACACTCATACACACGAAATAAAAAATAATTCTTAATTAAAAAGAAAACATAAACAGAGTGATATTTACCAGTATACAAACTCTTACTCCAGCACCAGAGCGTCTCATAGGCTGGGATCACCTCAACTTCTCAGCCTCATTCCATACATCTCTCCCTTTGAATTGCCCCTCCCCTTGAGCTCTGCTCTCCTAAGTGCAGAGACTCTGCATAAGGCAGTTCCATACGGGTGACTCAAAAGATATTTATTTTTCTATAAATGGTGAGGAAAGGAAAAAATCTTGATTAAAGTCTTCCCTACTCAACGCCCATTGGCTTAGAAATATAAACCGGTATTTCAAAGCAATGAATGGCTAGTCATAAATCCAGAGATCCTGGCCTGCGAGGTTAGGGACAAGAAGCAAAAGTATTTTGATGAGGAGGAGAAGACATGGAGTAATTTCCCCATTTCCTAGGCCCATTTATTCTTCGAGATGGACTGCGATTCAAAGACGGATGTTCGTAAAGAAAGTTTCCCACAGTTCTTTATCAGGAAGTGGTTTTTGAGTTTCAAGTGCCCTGAATGTCCCACGAGAAAACAAAGAAACCCAAGGGAAAATATGAGCCACATTACAGGGAACCCCTAAAATTGGGGTAACCCATGCCAAGTTGCCACACCCTCTACTATGAAGCAATGAGCTCAGTGGAGCAAGGGGGATCGGGGTGGGGGTGACAGAAGGCACCCTGTGGAGTAGACACTGGTGCCGAAGTGACTTTGGTGACTGTAACCTCTTGGCCAGGTAAACACCTGAAACCTTTCCTGTGAGGGGCACTCCTCCTGGCTGGCTACAGGCAGCTATTTAGTTGATTTATTTACAAAAAGCCGTCTGAATGCACTCCCTAAATCATGGCCAGCTACTCCAAGGTTGCCATTTTAATGTTGTCATGGCTCATTCAGCCAGAGAGTCGGAAAGGTTCCCCATCACTCACGGTGTTCCCAGTCCCCAGAGATCCATCTCACTCTCATTCACAGTAACTCCTCTTTTGGGGGGCAGATAAAGACACCATTCCAATGTGCTCCTGACTGGTTCATTCGTTCTTTCGTTGTGCCTTATTGAGCATCCTCAAATGCCAACACTGTGCCAGGCATTATGAGACAAAAAATTAAAACTTGCTGCTTCCAAGGGACTCTTAGAGTCCACCTGGGAGTACAACATGGACAGGGTTCACTCTAATTGATGGCAGTCCTGTGAACTACGAAAGCTTTGTAGGAGCTTTGAAAATGCTACACTGGGCTTTGGATTCTCTTATGACTAAGTCTATGCATAAAAAAATTTGTAAAAGAGATGGCATTTGGGAAAAACTATGAAATTTCTCAAGTCAAAGAACAATTCAAAAAAAAACAGGTGCATAGCCAGACAGTGGTGGTGCCCGCCTTTAGCCCTAGCACCGGAGAGGCAGAGGCAGGTGGATCTCTGTGAGTTCGAGGCCAGCCTCTACAAAGTAAGTTTCAGTATGGCCAGGGCTAAACAGAAAAACCCTGTCTTGAAAAAAACAACAACAACAACAAACAAACAAACAAGAATAAGTGCATAATAAAAAGGCCCCCAGATTGACACAATGATCTGGGCTCTAATTGCATGCTGCTCAACATAGTTCTGTGATCTAGAACAACATTCTTCAACGTCGAGGTTCTCATCTAGAAAGACTGGGTGGAGCAGATCGTTGCTGGACCCTTCAGAGACAGTATTCTCTGTGGTTCCAAACTACCAGATTGGGAGGTCTGTTGCCAAGACAAAAGGCAGCCAGAGTTGATCAACCTTCGCCTGCATGCTCTTGCTCAAACTTTGTGCACATAGCAAACACAAGTGATTCTCAAAGTGTTTAAGATCTCCAGAAACGTGTAACTGCATATTCAGCTTCTCTCTCCCTTTAGCATTACATTAACATATTTTTTCACAATAGTCTGGAAAGTCATCTTTTTAATAACGGCATATACATTCTCATGGGTGAGACGTGTTTATCAAACAGGCCCCTCTCATTAAGCATTTAGATGCTCCCCAGCCCCCAGCCAGTGCTGGAGGTGACACTCGGGGCTTCCACGGGCAGCAACCGCTCGGCCGCTGAAGCTCGCAGGCACACACACAGAGCCTCGCCCAACTGATACCAGCTCTGGGTGGAAGGACAGAGTAGGAAGAAAACCGGCCAGCTCATTTCAGCAAACTTCAAATAACTGCTTCAGGCTGGACATCCCTGGAAAAGATGATGTCTCTACTCCAGTAACACAGAAGCAAAGGAAGATTTGAGATCTCTTTTGGGTTTGTATTATTTTATTGTTGTTAACTGGGTATTAGCATATGAAAAAAAATCATTTCTCTTTGTTCACGTTTCTCCCTACTTTGCTCATGCCTTTCCTCCATCCAGCTGCTTCCTTCTGCTTTCGTGACTTTTTTATCCCGTTACTCGTCATGGCTTCTCCTCCCCCACCAATTTAGACCTCATCCTCTACCTCCATGGTCCCTTCCTACCACCATGCCCTACATATAGACACACAGAGACACAAACTTACGTCTGTATCCTGCATACGAGAGGAAATACGTGATATCTATCTTCCTGAGTCAGACCCATTTCACTTCAACGTGATACTCTCCCATTCTATCCATTTCCCCGTGTCTGTCATGATTTCACGTTTCTTTATGGCTGAATACAATTGCACTGCGTGCGCATGCTGCGCTTTCTCCACTGTTCACTTGCTGACGGACATCTAGGTTGATTCCACCTCTCGGCTTTTGCGAATGATGCAGCAATAAGCATGTATACGCATGTATTTGCTCTAAATTTACAGAGCTCTTACTGAAAAGGAGGAAAGGGGGGCCCAGCAGACAGTTATCCTCAAGAAATCACAATTATGGGTCCTAGGTGGAATGGCAGGAAGGGGTAGAAGGGTTACGAAGAGAAGAAGAATGAATCACGGAAGAGGAAGAACTGAGATCGTGTCTCTCTCAGGAAGGGCATGGGTGTGCTACAGCCTGCAATTCCTTTGCCTTCATTATTACCTAAAGCATGGCATTGATTTAAAAGGTTGATTTGATAGATGTTGTTTGTTTCTTTGTTTTTGTTTCTGTTTTTTACTATCCTCTTGCAAGAGCAGGATAAGGAAAAACTTGCTTTCACGGTGCCCACCTATGACAATGCTCAACCTGTCAAAAGGTATCAGTGGAAAATCCTTCCCCAGGGAATGTCAAATAGCTCAACTTTATGTCAATATTTTGTGAACCAACCTTTAGAAGTAATTCAGAAACAATTTCCCCAATCTGTTATTTACCATTAAATGAATGATATTTTGTTGGCTGAGTCTGACTCAGATCCTTTAGAAAAAATTATTTGAAGAAATGAAAAGAATCTTACCAGGTTAGGGGTTACAAATCACTCCTGAAAAAAATACAGAGAGGAGATTCTTTTAACTATCTAAGTTATACGATAAGTCAACAAAAAATTCAGCCAGGTGACAGTTGGTGGGGTAGGTTGGTTTGTTGGATGCTAGTCTTGCTGTCTATTAGTCCCCCCTCCTCTCTCTCAAGTTAAACACAGCGAAAGGGGGCTATGAATATTTCTTCCTTTCGCTCTTTCCCTCTTGCTCACTTATCTTTAGGCTTAATTTATGGAAACTGGCACTCTCGCCCTCAGACAGACCCAACTAGAGAACTTGCAATCTTGGCTGTCTCAAAGCTATCTGTACTTAACAAGCACAGGTGATTCTTGAAGCATTTTAAGATCTCAGGTAATGTATAATTTCATACTCTGCTTCCCTCCCTTTAACATTACATCAACATGCTTTCCCATAATAGTCTAGGAAATCATCTTTTTAATAATGGCATATGTGTTCTACTGGGTATGCCATACTTATCAAAGTGTTCCTTTTCATTAAGCATTTAGATGCTTCCTCCCCACCCTCCCTTCTATGCAGGAGACAGAGGAGACAAGGCTTATACTTGGCAGGCAATCACTTTACCACTGAGCAACAGTCCCAGTGCTTGGTTTCCTAAAGCAGGATCTCACCATATAATCTAGGCTGGCACTGACTTGCTGTATAGTTCAGACTGGCTGTAAACTCAGTATCTTCCTGTAATTGCCTCCCAGGTGCTGATATTACAGGTGTGTGTTACCATGCCTGGCTTCCTGATTTTATTACTATTATTATTATTATTATTATTATTTAAAATATTAAAATATTAAAAATAATATGTGGAACTAGAATTTTAGTACTAAACAGACAACAAGATCTACCTTTATGAAGAGAGAAAAGTTCTTTGGCATGTCCCACTCAACAGTGAACTCTCTAGGGAACAGAATATGTGTTTAATTTAATATCTACATCACAGAAGGGCTCTTTCTAACTTCTGTTGCTGAGCTTACTAAGCAAAGTGAATACAAACCGAGATTCTCCTGAGGTGATTTGAATGAGAACAGCCCCCACTGGCTCATGTGTTTGAATGCTGGCCCTCCCAGTTGATAGAATTATTTGGGAAGGATTAGGAGGCGTGGTCTTCTAGGAGGAGGTGTGTCATAGGAGACGGGCTTCGAGGTTTCAAAGCCATTCCCATTTAGCTTTCCCTGCTTGTGGATTGAGATGTAAGCTCTTAGCTATTGCTCGAGTGCCATGCCTGCCTGCCTGCCGCTGTGCTCCACCATAAGAGTCACGGACTCAGCCTCTGAACCTGCCCCATTAAATGATGTCTTCTGTAAGCCGCCTTGGTCCTGGTGCCTTACCACAGCAATAAAGAGTAACTAAGACACCTTCTTTGCATCTTCTCTTCTTTACACTTTTGCCTAAAGTGATTTTATGTTCAAGGAAGGAGATGTGTCCGTGTTTCCTAATGTCTTCATCACAACACAATGAACAAAATTCATCTACTGCTCACTGCATATAAATTTTTTTTTCATTTTAAAGCCAGCCGTGAAAAGGTAAGAAACTCACTAAAATTAAAAATTGACAAAATCGTGATCCTGGACTCTCACCAAATATGTCAAAGCGAATGAAACTGTTTTGTGTAGATAGCAGAAGGCAATCCAAAACACCAAGCAAAATAGATGACCCAGATAAAAAGAGGTTAATGGAAAAGACAAGATTAAAAACTGACGTCACCATGACCAAAGGAACTGGACTTCCCTTCTTAAAAGATAAGGGGGAGATACAGATGAATCTTCAAATAGGCAGGTAGATGAGCAAGCCTCCGCAACACAGTGCAGGCTGCTGCCAGAGGCTTTGGAATGCTCACGGAAGAAAAACCAAAGTCCTAATAGATGCAGGCAGAGTGTAGCCTACCATCAGCCCTCTGCATACTGCCTTTACCCCAAACATACCAACCCTGGCCTCAAACTTCTGAAGCCCCTGATGGTTTCCTCTTCCATGAAGGCCCTGCCCCATTCTCCCTAGAATCGGGGCAAAATCTAACTTGTCACTAACTCTGTGGCCCCAGGTCTAAAGCTTCTCTGATCCAAGCCATCCTAGATGGGAGCAATCACTGGCCATTGCACAGAGAGACAGACTATTGTCCCTCTCCTGTCTGCCCACCTGATCCTGCCTGGCTGGTCTCTTATCTGCGTATTGCTCCCAGCCACAGAACTCTTCCCTGCTTGAATTTATCCACACAATAAGTCACTGCTTATTGTCTTAAAGCAAGAACCAAATAAAATAGTTATATTAATTGAGGTAGAAGTTGCAGTAGCGAGTTGAAAGCCTTTCTTCAATGAAGGAGACCTGGAGCAAGGCCTGTGAATGCGACTTTGTGGGGAAAAAGTAAATAACTACTGGGAAGTTTCAGCTTCATCAGGATGAGGAAATTGGAAGCTAGACAGACAGCTTTGTCCCTTAGCTTTCCAGTCCCTCAGAAATGTCTCTGGTAACCAGCTCTTCACCCTCAGCCAGAAAGCAGAGCACCGCTGCAAGCATGTGCAATAATCACTAGAACTTTCTGGTAAGGAGTATAGGTCGGAGATGTCTTTATCTTCCTTTTCTCTTTTCCTTATTTTTTGCCCTTCTATATTTTGTTTCCAAATTGGGAGGTGTGGCTATTTAAGCCAAAATAATGTCAACTGTGTCTCAATAAATTGCCTTTTAATAGGAGAAAATAGATCAAGGAAAAAGACACAGAGGGAAACAGAGTCGGAGCCGAGGTGTGCTCTTTGTGATGCTACCACCCTCGCAGGTGTGTACGGGGAGGTGCGTGGGAGGAAGGGGCGTGAGGCAGGGGAGCCACCCTGACCTGAGTGAGTCACTTTTGCCAGACAGTCCCTGATACCCACTTCTCCCCAACACTACGTCAACAACCCTTGCTTGCACTTCTGTCAGGTTTTGAGAACCATCTGGGCATAGTCGCCTTGTCTCCATCGGTTCCTGTCGCACACTCACCTTGCTCACACAGATCTCCCAGCTCGGTATCAGTCTAAGCTCACACTCCATCTCGCCTTCTTTCACACTCCCGAGGCCAGGGCCGTTCAACAGAGCTTCCGGGGTTCCTGTCCCTCCAGAACACTCAACAAGTCTCCACTGCTTATGTCTCCCCACTTTCTGAGGGAGGAGCTTGGGGTACACACTGGTTCCTTCCTCTTGCTAGTCTTTATCTTCCCACCCCCTTCCATGGTTGTTCCTCTTAACACCCCAAATAAGGCTTTTCTTACTTTTTTTCCAATGTGTATTTTTGGTTGTCAAATTGTGTTATATATTATATAAAACTGCATTTGAATTAACTTAGTCATAGTACTTTCAGTTTTATATATTTAATCATATTTTATTTATTTACTGAGGATTTTGTGCATGCATAGAATGTATTTTGATTAGTGTGTATATGTGTGTGTGTGTGTGAGAGAGAGAGAGAGAGATTGTCCTGAACTTTATGTGTACTGCTTACAGCCATATCTGCCTGCTCATAAGTCACTGCTAATTGTCTTAAACCAAACCAAGAGTCAAACAAAATCATTATGACATCAACTGAAGGTAGAAGTAACAGTAAGGAATCCAAAGCCTTTCTTCAAGAGGAAGATGAGACGTGGGACAGGCCTATGAATGTGGCCCAATAACCAGTGAGTTCAATCAGTACTGCCCTACGTGAGTGAAGGGCCATTCTTTGGAATATAGTCAACCCCTGGGGACCACGTGCCTAAGGAAAACTGGCTCTCCCTCCCTTAGCAGCCATCAACTGTCAATAGCTTCTTACCTAAGGTAGAGGCTTTGTACCCTCCCTATGCTTGCTGGGGTATTTACCTGCTTGATCTTGTGCAAGTTTTCTACAGGCAACCACAGCTGCTGTCGGTTCCTGGATGCAATGGCCCTGCCATACCCAGAACACACTGTTTTGCCCCAATAATCTCCAACCTCTAGCAATCTTTTGCCATCTCTAACCTCTTACAATCTTTCTACCCTGTCTTTCACAATATTTCCTGAGTCTTGTGGGGAACAGGAGTAATATAGATGTCCCATTTATAGCTAATTACTCTATAGCCACTCCCTATCTGCCCCGTGACCAGTTATGAGTCTCTGTGTTAACTGCCATCTATACTGACTAAGAGCTACACTAACCTATGGGAAAAAAGATACATATTCAGAAGGCAGTTTGATACTATACATCAATGGATATATACTATAATACTATATAGATATGTATATATATATATATATATATAATACTATATAATATAATATATAATATATAATATTTAATACTATATATCCATTACACAAAATAATAGTAGTAGATTTTCCCCTAGGGCCCATGGCATCCCCAGAAATGGATTGTTGGCCAGATTCACAGTACCATGCATGAGTTCTCTCCTGTGGAGAGGGCCTTAAATCCAATCAGGAAGTAGTTGGTTGTCCCACAATATCCGTGCCACTATTGTACATATCAGTATGTCAGCATTTCTGGGGCTCTCAGGGTTCACAGCTAGGTGAGACCATTAGTGCTTTTTCTTCGTCATCAGACTGCACAGCACCTTCCAGTACCATGAAAGCGAGGCAGCAGAAGGAAAGCTTCAGGTCCACTTGATTTCTCCAAGTCCTATAATCAAAGTGTGTGGTGTTGTGAGCAATAGGGTCCTCCTACCGAGTTCTTCCGTGCAACCAAGAGCAACGTGATAACTTATATTGTTTGGGGAGTATCAGAGGGAGTTGTCCACACCTAGTACCAGATTTATTTTTAATTTGGTAACCTATGTCTTCTAGGAGGAGTATTATTCCCTCTGGAGAGTAAACTCATTTAAACAGTCGTTTCTGACTTTAATGTTCATTAACAAATATTGTTCACATACTACTCCTCAAGTACTTGGTTTTGTTATCTTTATTCGGCAGCCAGCACATGAGGCCTTTTCTTCACCCACCTGTCTTTCTAAAAACTATGATTTCACTGTTACAGCACAAAGGAAAAAAATTGCAATTCCACTCTTTCTGCATTTCACCCCTGTGATATTTTCATATTCCACCAGTCCTGTGGCTGATGTCTCAATAAATCCATCAAACTCAACCAAATGCTGTCAAAATTTCAACACGTGTCATTGTTTATTTTCAACCTGGTTTGTAGAAAAATAATTCTGCCTATCCTTAAGCCTCCTACAAACCTACTGTGTTGCCCCAATTTAGCGTTCACTGCCCATTTTCCGTTCAAGTGCAAACAGATCTTTTCTAAGACAGTCCTGCTCTCTTGGTCTCTTTTATTCCACCAGTCAACTTGTCTTCCCCCAAACTTTTAGGGTAAAAATAAAAAGTCCTTGAATTCCTCAAGCAGCTTCTTTCAACAGTCTAGAACCAGAATACAGTAAGTCAGTTTATAGGTGTTAGTCACCTCAAAACTTTATAGTTTAAGAACTGCGTTTTTTGTTTTAGTAGTGCTGGAGAACAAATCAAAGCCTTGTGCTTTCCAGAAAAACACTTTACCACTGAGCTACACTCCCAGTCCTGCAATTTTCTTAACTGGCCCCTAAACACCGTGGCTTCGATTCACTCAGTAGAGCTGACATAATCATAGCACACACATTTTTAATCAAGGATAAAACATGTAAAGTCAGGTCAATTTGAAAATATAGCCAAGTATAAAATAAGACATAAGCACCTATCAAATATATATCACAATAAAAACAATAATTGGAACATTAGAAATATGAAAATTAAAAAAATGTACCCCAAATAGAACATTCCTTAGTAATGTGGTCAAGGAAGTTCTATTACAGTATGAATTTTTAAGTACATACAGTGCATGTTGAATTTAGATGCCAACAATGTTAAAACTCCAATTTTTACACTCTAGATTTATCTTAGAAAACAAGCATTATAATAGACTATATTTACAAAATCCTAAATTCTAGTGATATTGTAAATATCACAAATAAGTATTATAAAGGCACAATGAGTCCAGAATTACAAGGAAATTTATTTCGTAAACTTAAAACACTGAAGCAACAAACCTTTAAGAAAAGACCATTAATATAGTGTGATCTGTATACCTTTAGTTGCCATAGAAACAACAAAACCCACAGAAAATGTGAAGACCGGTACCCAGTAACCCCATAATTTCCTGTGCTTACATTGCAAGAAACAAACTGTGTGTTTAGTCTATGTACCAATTAATGCCCAGAGCTCTCCTTACACTAAAATCTTTCTGCATTTGCCATGAAGCTGGGCTTTGATCCAGTCTTTGAGAAACCTAGACTGTGGGCTGTGTCTTCAGAATCTTGCTGTCTTCCGGTCTTTATAGACAACCACATCCTCAAGCTCTTTCCTTTATGCAAGTAGCTCTAGAAGCAGTGGGTATCTTCTTTGGACTTCGATTGTCCAGGCAGAGAGCTTGTTCATATTACACTCTTCAAGGCTCTTGAGCACATCCTTAAAGTCTGATGGACAGGTGGTCTGCTGAAGAGAGATAGTGACTTAAATATAGGTAGACCGCAGCTGCTTATAGGAAGCCTAGAGTATATGGAATTGGCCTAGGGAAGGGTCTTAGAAATATATCTTGCTATCTTATTGATATATATTTTTATTCTCTTTCTACTCTACATGTCCTTTGCTACATATTATAGCTTTCAGTTTAGTGTTTTTATGGGGTTCCTAAGTGTGTGAATGAATGGGGGGTCTCTGTTTCTCGTGCCTTCTCTTGGGCTCTTTTTCTCCTATTTGTTTTGTCCAATTCTGGTGTGTTAGTTTTTGTTTTATCTTATTATTTATCTTATTTTATTATTATCTCAAAGCCTGTTTGTTCTCTAGTGAGAGAAAGAAAGAAGATGAATCTGGATAGGAGGGGATCTGGGGAGGAGCTGGGAGGAGTAACGGGAGGGGAAACTATAATCAGGATGTAAGAAAATTCTATTTTCAATAAAAGGAAGAAGAAGAAAAAAAGAAGTAAACTCCAAAATCAGTTTTGCCTTTCTCTGAATTTCTAAAACCGCTTCCAAAGGACTTTCACTTTCTTGTATCTCTATCCTGCAAGTCTTTGCAGAAGTCTGGGAAGAGTTGCCCATACAGTTGCCCACTTGCTCACAAAGGAGGGAAGCTCCTTTGTGTTTCATTTAACAGATCAGGTCAGTACCAGAAAGTCCCGAGACAAGGAGACACAGTGGTGATGGCTACATCACTTTTTCCTTGCCAAAGGCAGGCTATTGTTTGTTTCTCTCAACTCTCAAATCCTTCCTTTGTTCTCAACCAGGTATTCCAGTTTCTTGATTGAACCCTCGCACACTGACTCCCCTTTCTTCACATTATTTTCAGAGGAATGGGCTTATGTCATCTGTACAACATCCTGCAGAAAGTCAACATCAGGGTGGGGCACATCTCAGAGCACTATAGTACTTGACAGAGTGATGTTAAGAAGTACCTAGAATCTAATAAGGCCTAGTTTTTAGACTAAATTTTCTAAATTTTAGTGCAGAAATTGAAAGGAGGCTCAAAACATGGCTCCCTATGCTTGGATCTTGGTTCTTTTGCATTTAGGACTGTCACCACCAGAATCCCATCACAGTGGTCTTTGCAGGTTTCCAAGCTCAGCAACTTCTAAGTTGGATCACAGGAATAGGCCCAAGCTCCTCTGCTTGCCCCTGAGGCTTGATTGCTTCTATTCTGATCAACAAATCTTCATTGAAATCAGCACACATACTCAGTCTACCCTCTGTCAGTCTACCCTCTGAGCAGAGAACAGTAAACAGAGCTCATGGTCCACTTTGCTTTTAGCCTGAGTGTCTCTATGAAATCCTGTTCGCATGCCATTCTTGATGTTTGGCTGTTCTGGTGGAGACCTCTCTACGTGGCTCTTAATATCTCCTAGCATTACGCCTTCTTTGACTAGTCTTGGTTGCCTTAACAGCTTATGGGTTCAAGCTTTGGAAGAGCTGCCACCATTAAACAACTATAAATTTTAACCAGTCAGAAATACTGAGGGAAACCTGGAGGTGTTGAATGAGACCCAAAGATTCATATCGTAGTCATCCTAGGCCTGAGTGGGTATCAAAAGTTAGTGTGCCTACAAAGTATTCAGGGGCTTAATGTAAATATATAGTTCTGAGCCTCTATCAAACAATTATTAGATGAAATTTAGGTGAGGCCTATGTATTTCTCACAGGATAGTCTTCTGATTTCCCAGATAGGGAGCTGAAGTTTGCAGAAGTTCATAATGACATCAGAAGTTCTGGGTTCACTCAGTCTGCATCATCACACCCCAGCTGGTTGGTCCTTTGGCGCTCCATGAAAGAGACAGAGTTGGAGGGCTATCATAAATCACCGTCCCTCCCCGCCTGAAAGCTGTACATTCATCAACCCAGAATGAAACAAACGTGACTCAAGCCACCGGTTAAACTTGGGTCTACTTTCTATTTGAGGTCAAAATAACTTCGTTTCCTTATCTTTAGGGTCCACTCGTTTTACAGGTTAGACACTTGGCATGTCCTGTTGACAGAATTATGTGAAGTAAAATAATTCTCCTTCTGGATCATAAACATCTTATGATCCATACCTGAAACATATGTTTTAGGTATATCAGACTCACACCTTGTCTTAGTTAGGGTTTCTATTGCTGTGAAGAGACACCATGACCAAGGCAAATCTTATAAAGGAAAGCATTTAGTTAGGGTTGGCTTACATTTGAGAAGTTTCCATTGTCATCCTAGCGGGAAGCATGACAGCACACAGGCAGACACTGTGCTGGAGAGGTAGCTGAGAGTTCTACATCCAGATCCGATGGCAGCAGGAAGAGAGAGTGAGACTGGGCCTGGCTTGAGCATCTGAAACCTCAAAGACCCCTCCCCCCAGTGACACACTTCCTCTAACCAGGTCACACCTCCTAATAGTGCCACTCCCTATGAACCTATAGGGACCATTTTCACTCAAACCACCACACATCTGTACTTTCCCATTCAGTTCTAGCCAAGTACCATAAATACGACCTGGGGAGCTTCCCTCCTAGCGGCCACTCCTTAGACCCCTGTCTATTGCCTTGACCCTTTGTTCTAAGGAAGAAATCTCCCTCATTTTATTTCAGGCTTACTTTGACATCAGTGACAATGACTGCTAGAAAGAAATGGCTCAAGAGGAGTCGTCCTTGCTCACACAAAAGGGCACTGTCATCTCAGCTCTCACCAGAGCCACAGCCATCTTCTTGGAAGCATCAGATTGGAAGAACACTTTCTGACAAAGGAACAGAGCCTAGTGCTTACACAGCAGAAGGCTTTTTTCTCCCAAGCCTTGAACACTTGTACTAGGCCAGAGCAAACTCATGTTTATGACTCTGGAACATTTTGGACCTCAGAGCCCAAGTAACTCTGTCTGATCATGCTCTAGAGTGACGTCACAAGTCTCAGTGCAGTGCAATGACCTTAGCTGAGATAACCATCACAGCTTTGAACCTAGGACTCCCAGACCCCTACTTCTCACACAGAAGCCATCTGGATCCTCACTTCTACCCAAGAGAGAGAACCTGAACATCTGTAAAGTTCCATGCCTTCCACTTGACTGCGAACTCTGAACTGTGGACTTCTAATCCATGGAAGGGAGGAAATGTTCTACCTCCCCACAACACCTCCACCTCCCACATCCGGGATCAGTACCACGTCTCTCTTTTTTAGATACCCTGTGTTTTAATCGTGTGCGTATGAGTGTTTTGCTTATATGTAACCACTGTGCCATCTCTCCGGCCCCACCACTTGCCTCGTCTCTCCACTCTAGAGTCAGAACTACAGTCCACATCTTACCACCTCCTGGTGAACCGGCATCTCCTCCTCCTTTCCATCTCTCCTGAGACTTATTTTTCTTCCTCTTATCTTTGTCCTTCAAAGCTTTGCTCAAGAAGGAATTTCATACGTTACTAAAAACAATTGATGTCTTTTCAGCTGTAAACAATGCTAAACTAGGACACTGGGGGTCAGGGAAGTGACATTTTTTAAAATGCCACAGACTTCCACTAAGCACACGGAAGTGGTTTTTGTTGTTGCTTTTTTTTTTTTTTTTTATGCTGAGACTTCCTTCTTCCAATATACACCCACATAGACATAGTGAAGAAAAGGGGGGTCAGGGATCTTCTTCTCAAAGTTTGTCTTTTATGTGGCTGAATAAAGGTAAATATCTGTAGGCTCAAAGGTTTTAGTGCCCAGTCCAAAACCCTTCTTTAAATAGATATGATGCTCCAGGTAACACTACATTAACCCTGCACTCCATCTCGCAAGCACTCTGTGCAGTCACAAAATACTAAATCATATATCTGAAGTAAGAAAAAATGTTCTACAGGTCAGTTATTTTTACCTATCACTAATGTCCAATTACTGGTTTCATGACACTGAGTTAGTACGAACGAGAAAGAGCAGCTAGTCATTCAGATCAACAGAATCTGGAAGAAAGTGTGATTGCGTTCTATAAAGGCACATGCTACCCAGTATGCTATTTTTCTTCATCGTGGGGAATCAAACCCAGGGACATGCGACAGACGCATCTTAACACTGCCTATTTCTCAGATTGAAATATACTTTTAAGAGTCAGAAGAGTGTCCAGAAGCCTTGGTATTATGTCAGTGATAATATATTTAAAACTCCATTTTGCTCACTTCCAGCTAATGTAAATTACCCAGGAAGCCAAGCTTACCAAGCTTTAATATTAATTACATTAGGCTGTGATTGCCCATTAAAGTGATGTGCTGGAGACAGCTGACCCACAGTGTTGAACTCTCCTCACCTCATCTGGATCTATGGATCATCCTCATATCTACTTACTGCAAAATATGGTAAAAGTCTGTAAAATGTAAAAATATGTCTTGACAGGTCGGGGATGCACTGAGCCTTAGAGATAAACGGACTCAAAAGCATGAATGCTACCTAGTCTTCCCCATGACTCATCTCTCAATGGGCTATATTCTTTTCCATCGGGTATCACCTTCTTCCACACAGCAGCAGACACGACCACAACTCCAACTCAGGAGAGGGTATGAGACCTTCAGTTCATTGTTTTAAAGTCCCAAAGTAGGTTCGGCTAACTCAGGCACCCATCTGTGAACTGGAGGAGAGAGACCCATGGAAAGCTCCATACCACTTCTGCCAAGTGCTCCCCAGAACAGGGGACTGGAAGGAGAGCTTCCCAGAGGGACACACTGAAAGGTCCAGGCTTATGTGACCACAGAAGTCAAAACAGCTCCTGTGGGGCAATAGTCTACTCGGTGAGGTGATGGACAGGAGCACAGGAAGAGCAAATAAGCTCATTACTTAGAGGAATGCTCCCCACCATCTGGGATCCTGACCAAAAAGATGCCATTGAGACACTGGATATGTCATAACAAATAAAAGGAACTGGTCCTAAAGGGTGTTATGTACATGATCCACACATACAATATCCATAGCAAGCCAATCCACAGGCAGAGACGGTGTTTGCCCAGGACTGAGGCAGGACAGAGAGCCAAGTTGGACAGAAATGATAGCATTGGAGTCATTGCTAAAGAGTTTGTTTGGGATGATGAAAGTTCTGTAAAATCAGATCCGGTGATGGTTGCACAACTTTGTGAATACACTAGAGACATTGAATTATGCACCTTGAGTGTATAATTAAGTTAAATAACATGTGAATTCTGTCTCTAAAGTATTTTCTAAAGTAAAATCACAGAAAGGGACTGATAACCGTATGGCAGTGAGTCTCCCTAATCCAAAAACCTAAAATCTGAAAATTCTGGGCACCAGCATTTATCGTGGCGAAAGAGGAAATTTTCGTACCATGAAACAACCACAGGCATAAAGTTAACACAAAATACTTCTCAGCTACTTATACAGACATATAAGTATACATGAAACAATAAAATCTGTGCTTACACAGGTTTTCCGCCCTCAAGATATCCCATTACGTGCATGCAAATATTCCAAAATCTGTAACAGTTCTGTCCACAATCATTTTCAGATAAAGGACAGTCCATCTGTCAGAGTGTCTTTGTCTGTAAACAGTGAAGCTGAAGGATGCTAGGCTGTTAATGATGAATAAAAAGAACAATATAAAAACTAAAATGCATTTGCAAACAAAGTAATCAAAGATCTCTGGAATAGGGAAGGAGGAAACAAAATGTGAATCTGAAGTGAGTCCATGTCAGGGTGGTAAGTTTGAGAGCAGGGACTGAATTTTGAATCAGCTTTTAAATCTGCAATTTTATCTTTACATCATTTCCCAAGCAACACTCGCAAAGCTTCTCAACTTCGTTTCATACCCTCCTGGTGTTAATTTGTTGGCACACATTCTGACATAAGAATGCTTGGAAATGGAATCTGGTGGTAGGGAGTGTAAAAAGGAAATTAAACATTTTAATTTTTTTTTCACGTGATCTATAGGAATTGAAAATGCAAACCATTAGTAACTTCGCGGAAATGCCTGAAAGCTGGTTCTACGTGAGAAGGAAGCTGTGACTCCCACACTCACCGTTCCTTGCAGTACGCTAGCAGGACTCAGAGGTCACCCTTTGCCCTGTCGAAGTGAGCACAAGGGTCCACAGCAAGCTCAAGTTGGCTGGAGTTTAGATTTCTCAATGTGTAAGGCAGGTTTTCAAACATTTCTTCCCCTGATCCTTCCCCAGCCCAGTGGAAAGGCAGAGCCAGCACTGGTACTGATTTGAACAGACCCTAGAAGCCAGTACTCCAGGCTCTGAATCCAGTGTTCTTCATATGGACATCTTCTCCTCAGGGTGCACCCCGGTAACGTTGGCATCCTAAGACGTCTGGGAAGGTACAGCACAGATACAATCTTAAGAATGGTCGCTGGTTGCACAGCAAGAAGGAAGGCCAAGAACTCCAGGTAGTACCAGACGTTAATTCTTCATGTGCTGCTGCATTGTGGAAAGCTATGGAAGCCTCAAAGGAGACTCTAGGATAACGGGAGGGACAATGGCTACTTAGTTATTTTATGTCTTTTGTCATTCTAACAACAGAAAGAGATCGGAGCTTGTGTTAAGTTCCCAAGCAGTTAGTCAGCACCTGTGTTAACAGTTAACAATCATGACCCTTAAGACAGGCGGATGATATGGACCTGGAAGGTCCACACAGGAAGTTGGGAGGTTTTGTACCCAATACCGCCACCCAGCAGCAGCACGATATATGGAGAAAGAATGAGGCCTGTAAAGGTGCCTTCCTCTACAGCTGGGACTGTCAGATCAGCAATACAAAGCCGTTAGAAAGTCACGGCAGCAGTCATCTTACCTGTGCAACAATGGGTAAACCCACAGAGAACTGTGTAGCTCGTCTCTAGCATGCAGTGAAGCAAACAGAGCTAAGCCTCTCCAGTCAGATGGACTGGATTCAGTCCATGGCCCAGGCTCTTACCAGCGGTGCCTTAGTTTCCTCAAGTGTGAAATACAGCCCTGTCATTGGTATTTGCTGAGAAGTAAATAACCAAGGATAAGCACATAAAAGTAATTCTAGAACTAAAGAAACCACGGTGGGAGGATTGTGAAGCCGGCCTGAATTACATAGCAAGAATCTGTTTCTAAAACTCAAATATGTGTCAAATATTTAAGACCTAGCAACAAAGTGAGTGCTTCGCAGTTTAGACATTATTAACAATAAGGAGCAGCACCATAGGACTGGAGGACTTATACATAAAGAGAAACAAACACGGGGAGTATCCCATTTGATACTGATATAAAGCTTCTGACTTGCTACTCTACCCAGAACAAATCCCTTGTGTAACCTCCTTCTTTCCACATGCCACAAGGCCCAAGGAGGCACTGTGAATGCTAGCAAGCTAGGTGATTGCACCTTCTATAACTGTAAAAAGAGCTGACTTCCAGGTGTTTTACTCTCAGGGTTATTTTTAAGGTAATAAATGCATTTCTCTTGTAACCAAACACAAAAATAAAAAGGAAGAAAGCACGTAGCATTTTTTAGCATCAAAAGCTGAAGGGACACTCCTTGATGGATGGAATGGGATGTTATCATCTCTTTATAAATTCAGAATGCGAGAAAATTGTTCCACATCAAAACATAAAGTAAAATTAAAAAAAAAAACTTTTTATGGCTATTGAAGTAGATATACCCCAGTGGATAATATTTTCAAACTCATCACAGAGTGCATGCCGGGAACTAGACTCTAAGACCAGACAGTCATTGTAGGTTTTACATGAGAGCGTATCTGACCTTTACTGTAGCAGCTGAGGATGCGAAGTGATACAATGTGTATCCACCAGCGAGCCCCTGGGCCAGTGGGGACCACACGCTCAGCCTCCCTCTGCTCTCGTTCTTCCTCGTACCCACTAACAGACTCTCATACAGCCAAGGAAGGGACGAAGTGGTGAATGACCTAAGAGATGGCGAAGACATCCCGGAGGCTTACTGGGGCCTTCCTCTCCGTACTATCTCAAGGATCCGAGGCTACTGAAGGTAAATGAAGCTGCTGTGACAATTTCCAAAATGAGCAATGGACTTATTGGAACATTACATTTATTTTTCTCAAACCAAGTCACGTAGGAGATTGGTTAGGAATTAGTTGGATTCATTTCTTGTTTCTGACAATACTTAATGCCTTTAATTTAAAAAAACATATTTGAACGAGGCTTGTGAAGCACACTAAGAAAGACTTTATTTAGGTACAGGAACCACTGCGATGTCGTCTTCCCACTTCCTCCACACCGAATTCAGCAAGTGGGAATCCCTGAGAGAGTGGCGGCCATGAGGGTGGGGTTGAAGCTGGTGAATGGAAAATTACTAAAAGAAGATAGCTGCAGTAACAGGGGAACTCTGACCAAACAACCTAACCTACTCACCAAAAGCAGGCCAGGGTGACCGGACGTCACTGAGCAATGGACGACTGAGCAGATACACTGGACGGAGTTGATTGTTTACTTGGTTGATTGATTAATGTTCTCTCTCTCTCTTCTTTTTTTTTTTTTTTCTTTTGTGAAATAGGCCTTAGAACCTAACACCTCCTAAGGTCTGCCACAGACTTGTTATCCCTGCAGGTGTCCAAGCTGAGGGAGAAGAACCTGAGCGGGCTATAGGGATCCTTCATCTGCATTAACGTAAACGGAATGGCCTGTTTATAGACACATCTGCAGGAGCTTATCTAATTCAAACAGCCCACTACAGGGACCTACAAGCATACATACCCACACACCTATGATATGTACACTGTTGTGAATTGGCTGGAGCTCCCCCAGCCCCCATGCTCCCGACACTCCCACCCTCTGTCTCCAGGTACCACCTCCTGAGCCCTGTACCTGTCCTGAGTCATCAGCAGGACTGTATCATCGACTGCATCATCGTGTCCCATATAACCCCAGTGGGTTTCAGCTTCCTCCTCTTCTGCCTCTTTCTTTGCCTCTCTGCTCTCTGCCCCTCCACTTCTCCCGCTCCCCTTTCTCTCGCCTCCAGGGTCCTGTTCTACCCGACTCAGGGTCCCTCCCCATAACTAATAAACCCTAACTGTAACTTGACAAAGTGCATGCTCCATCCATCACCTTCTAAGTGTATAAAGAATTACTACATGAACACACATGCATACACACATATACACATGCACACATACACAGACACACACACACACACAGACACACACACACACACACGACATGGAAGGAGAAGAAGAATGGGGGGGAAAGCAGAAGAGCAAAAGCAGCAGCAGGCAGGGGGAGGGACACAGGGCAGAGGGGAAAGTAAGCAGGAGCGAGAATGGTCGATGTATGTGATATATTTGACCAAAAACATCATTATGGAACTCACCCCTTCACTTTGTATGATGAAGATATTTTAGTAAAGTGTTTGTGAGCTTGGTGCACAGTATTCCCTTCAGAAATGTTTATGGGCTAAAGTCATTTTTGCTCACGTTCTCTTGGAAGAACTTTGTCAGACAGACATTACAACACTCCTAGAGGCTAGCATATCTTGTGCAGCTGTGGGCTGCCAGGAGGAGAGGAGACCGTTCGGTAGATAACTAAGCACTGTGTATAGGATTATGCACAGACCCTGCCTTGCACACATAGGCTTTCCTCTAAAGCCTTGTATGCCCTCACTGTGTACTACACATTTCCCCTGATTCAGAAAATATCTTTAACACTTGCTGGAGCCAAAAAAAGAACAGGGCAGAAATGAGTTTGCTTCATCTGAACGTAGGCTCCAAGGAATGTGATGTGTTCACCAGCTCTCTTCACACCTATCATTAACATGAGTAGACTGTGTCTGAGGAAGCATGCCAGTCTCAGGATAAGCACCAGACAGAGCAGAGCCACTGTAGTTAAACCCAATCCATGTCAAACCACCCTTAGGCAACCTCAGATCCACAAAAACAATGGTTATCTTAAGCCACTGACTGTCAGAAAGCTTTATTAGGCAGCAGATTTTGGCTTTTGCTAACTGATAAATTCTGCCTAACAAATGTATTTTCAAAACTATAAAACAAATCTATGAGGCAGTTTCACTATATGTGTGTGAGAAAAGAGAATTAAGAGAGGCACTTCTCCCTCCCTTCAAGTTTATAAAGTATGTTATGTCTATTTTAAGAGCATTTATTACATTCCCAAATATGAAAGTATATAGTATGGTCTCAAGCTAAACTAAAGTTTTTTGTTTGTTTTTTTTATTTTTGATCGTGCACAAAAGTGTTACTGAATACCAAATACGTTTATGTTTAAACGCATCAGTACCTACACTGATGGTGTCCGGTTTGACTGGAGGAATTAATAGATCACTGCTGTTGGTGATGCTGGAGGGTACGGTTGCCTTAACATCATGTTAAGAGATACTCTGAATACATTAAATGACAAAAAATTAGAATAATAAAATGGAGATGGCGGTGTTGTTTGCTCTGACTACCCCAGAGGTGCATTCCAATTTGCTCTCCCACAGGCCATTAATTTGTTCAACAGACAGTACTTCAGTGAAGTTGCTGTACTGGTTGGTTAATGCAAAGCCAACCAGTAGTGTGGGTAACAGGTGTCCATCCTGTGTCTATCAAGTGTAAGGGAATGGAAACGAGAGAGAAGAATGGAGAGAGTGTTGGGTTCCTGCTAATAGCTCAGGTAGACACTGAAAGATATGTATGGCCATACAAAGCAGTATTTTCCACAGGTTACATACTGACGTCAGGGCTGTCCAATTAAAAAAAACACGGCAGCCCAAAATGTGGGTGCACAGGGTTTTTAAGTGAAACAGCAGTCACTAGGGGGATCTCTCGGTTGGTCAGGTCCTGAGGGTGGTAGTTACTGGATTGGCTCCTTACATCTGGCAGGAAGTAAGGGGTTCTCGGGAGAGTGGGACCCCCGTGAAAGATGGGTGGAAAGCTCTAATTGGCCAGCAGCTGGCTTTGAGCTTTCTGAGAAATACCGGGATTTAATGAAGATCCCAGGCCAGGACCCGCTCATCATGAGGGATGCCCTGGTGGTCCTATCAAAAGGAAGGAAAGATGTAGGTGACTACGGGACTGACAACAGGTGAATCCCAAAGAAAACATGCAAAGGCCACAATATCAGCAAGAGCCAGGAGCAAAAGCAATATACCTCTAATTGCTTCGTAATATTCTCCCCTGTGTTTCTTTACCAGCTGTCCTCCATACTGAAGTCTGACATTCCCTGAGACCTAAGACTAAACGCCTTGTCTATCTTTCTCAGCCTCTGGATTCTCTTCCTCATAGTATTATGGGACACCATGAGAGGGAAATGGTATGCCTACACATCTGGATAAAGAACATAACCCCCATGTGAAACTCAAGCTACATCTATTTTGTGATATTCTCTGAGCTACCACAAAGGCTGGCATGCAGTAGACACATGGTGAGCATTGTCAAGTGTTTCACTTTGCTTATAAACCCTTGTACTTAGGGAATCATGAGCACACACAGTAGATATTTGCATTTGCAAACATGTCAGTCATCCTCCATTTTAGGGGGGTTTATCACTTTAGTTCCTTGAAATTCTCTGGAGTTACTAAGCCCAAATATTTAAAGATACCTAGATAAGTACAACTTTAAAATATAGAACAAGGTCTTGACCACTTTAATTCCATTCAAATGACTTTGATACAATTCCCATAGATCTCATTATCATAATTGCCGCTTCTCACTCATACATTATTTAACCGTGTAATTATGAAATAAATGAAACATGATATAAGAAATTGAGCTGCAATGTGTCACTCTTGGAGATTTCATAAGTTATAATAGCACTATGTCCTTCCAAAGTATCAGAAGTGTATGTCCCTGAAGAATTAATCATGTACCTTGAAAAATAACACAGTCTTTGGAGGAATTTGGCTTTTCTCCCATTCTTATTTAAATAAAATAAAACACATTTCTAGAGACTTTTGGGAGAAAAAAATTATTGTAAAGAAGTATGTAGAAGATTGAATTAAAATAGACACTGAGAAAATCTCTACTATAGTACTCAATCCCTTAACATGATAGAAATTGTTTAAATGGATAGGCACAGTCCTGTGAAGTCAAACGGTGCAGCACTGGGGGAGCAGGGAATTCATACAAATCAAAGAGCATAAAGTGAGATTTCAGAGATGTGCACACCTGGAAATCTGAAAACACAGGCCAAAAAGGCCATTGTAGAAATCAGAGCACATCCCACACCAACCTAGGGACCCCACGAGCAAGAAGCCACACAGGAACAGTTGATCATATGACTGCTCCTAAGAGTACAGGGCTGAGCAAGGGCCACCCTGTATGGGAGGCTGAGCTGCTGATGCCAGAACGGAGGGTAGATGGAAAACATTTATCTGTATCCCTGGGTGGCCATAAGCGTGCAAGGAGCCACATCCTTTCAGTACTGGTCCAAGATGATGTCTCACTGTATGATCTAGTCTTGCCTGGAACTCACTCTGTAGCCCAGGTTATCCTCTAATTCATGGCTACCCAGCCTCCTCGGCCTCCTAAATGCTACCAACCTCGATCCTCTGATTACCACCCCCCCCGCCCCCCGAAACATACCTCTATGAACTGGATCTTTGACTCTGAAGCTCATCGTGGTATCTTACAGCCTATGAAACAGGACAGAGGAAAAAGAGCTCCTCCGCCCAGAAGTCAGGTTCTCTGAACTAGCTGCCTGGCTGCAGCTCACACAGTCAGATATGAAAGGTATTCTTTGCAAATCACTAACCACTGTATCAGCCACAATCCAACCAGGAAGCAAAAACCATACCACTTATTTGAATTTAAATTTTAATACAAAGAATTACTAATGAGACAGGAAGAGCTGCCATGGGTAACTGAAAGATGAAGTACTGATTCATTTTACAACACGGAGAAATGCGGTTTGAGCATCTCCAACAGAACTCACGCTGAGACATAATTCTCACTGTGAGGCCCTGTGAGGGTAGAGATGTAATTGCACTGTAGCGTTTACAATGGGATCTTTGGGAGATAACTAAAGTAAACAAGGCCATAGTAAAGGGACTCTAAGTCAATGTAGCTTCACTAAGAAGATGAAGAGACTTGAGCTAGGACATTCTGTCTCACCTGTGGTGTCCGATGTCACTTTTGGACTCTTCAGAGTCCACACCAGTGTGATTTACTAGACATGACAGCCAGCCTTGAACTCACCAGCCTTCACAATCAAAAACCATATGAATATTTATTCTTATAAAACACCCAGTCTGTGTCATTCTGTTATAGCAACAGAAAATGGACAGGCACCTACCGGAGACACGCTAAGTGAAATAAGCCAGTCACTAAAGGGCAGGTATCAGATCACCCCTCCTGTACTGAGACCCTAGATTAGTCAGATTCATCAGGACCTTTAAGTTGTGTTTCCCAGAGGTTTTGGTGAGATACAAATAGGAAATGTTGTTTCATGAGTATAGAGTTCCTGTTGTGAAAAAATAGAGTTCTGCCAATAGTTGTACACTAGTGAGACTGTACCTAACTCTTCTGGACTGTATCCTTAGAGCAGTTCAGGTGGGGTTGGGGAGGTAGATCGGGGTAGAGTGATTGCTTATCGTGTGTGGGGCCCTCGGTTTGATTTCCAGCACATACACACATAAGTTCAGATGGAAAGTTTTACATTATGCGCATTTATATACTTTTAAGAATTTAGAAAAAAAAACTCTTTTTAAAGCTCTATGGTATCATGCAGCTAGTATAAGGAACAACTACACAGCCTAGGATGAGGAACAGCAAGTAGAAGAGGTTAGAATTAACTAAATTTACAGACTTAAAGGAAGGGCCTCAAGGACTTGAGACCAGAGAAAGGAGGAGGGGGAGGGAGGGGGGGGGAGGGGGAGGGGGGGGAGGGGGGAGGGGAGGAGAGGGGAGGAATTTATACTTCTGGTAAACAGTGCCAAAGCCTATGCGGGAAGCTGAAGAAGAAGGTGATCTTAGCAGCATTTGCTTCCACAGGCCCACTGCAGTGCCTACCTCCTATCCCCAGGGATAAAAAGAACTCCCCCAGAATGGAGAGGGGAAGGGGGTGCACCTTCACCACAGGAAGCCCGTACCCTGCTTTGAGGATAACGGGCCAAGTGCTCTTTCTGCATTTGCTGCTTTTTATTTTCCTCAGCTCAAATTTTTTCTCAGCCAAAGTGGTACCACCGAGGCGGCGTATTCTGTTACTATCCCTTCAACAGCAAGAAAAGGGGCACCCCGTTCCCTTAGGAATTGACTGTCTCTTAAAGCAATAGGTGTGTTTATCTCATCCTGTGTCACACTTTAAAGAAAACTAAAATATTATATGTCTTAGAAACACGCTCCTCGCTCATTCGCGTCTGTCTTCGTCTCTGAGCGCCTTCTGCAGCGCACTCGGGAAATGATCTCCACGGGCGTTCATTCCAAAACTCAACACACAGTTCGTCTCTGAGCGCCTTCTGCAGCGCACTGGGGAAATGATCTCCACGGGCGTTCATTCCAACACTCAACACACAGACCTTACCACAGTAACCGATTGCCACCTATTTCTCATGTTAATTAGATTCAGAAAAATCTATATTGAGATTTTGAAATTATTTAATACTTTTTAAAGTGACTACATTCTTTGGGGTTTTTTATAACCTTTTCAAACATCAGTTGCTCTGAGTAATGCTTCAAACTACAAGCTTGAAATTAATTTCTTTGTCTACCAACATCCATATTCACTTGACTTGAGGATCTACCTAACTCTCCCTAATGTACCTTGTATCCTGTCTAAATTAAACCTGATTGTCATTGCAACATTTCCCAACCAAGATATCTGAGAGCAGTTGTAAGATCAAAGTTAATGTGGATTTCTTCAAAATATGCCAATTTACACTGTTCCGAAGGTTATCAGACTAATCGCTGAATTATTCTCCACAAATGTGATTATAATTGACACCATTGAGGTCATCTTTCCTAATAACAAACTTATATCAAAGAATCATTTGCAATATTTTAGCCCCAAGTCTAGTTTGTTCTCCTTTATATTTACCAATTATGTCATTGTGATTGAGTGATTATTCTACTCTGTCCTCCTCTGCCTTTGTAATTAATACCTAATGTCTAAAGAAAATTGTTTTTCACTTCTATTAAGTTTGTGTGTGCACCCGTGTGTACCCATGTGTGTGTGTGTGTGTGTGTGTGTGTGTGTGAGAGAGAGAGAGAGAGAGAGAGAGAGGGTAGCCTTCTCAATAAGTCTCAACTTTGCCCTTTGAGATGGGGTCCTCTCATCGAGCGTGGTACTCACCTAGTTGCTGAACTGGCTAGCCAGTGAGCTTCAGGGATCCAGCTCCATCACAACCATCTATCTGGTGCAAGGTTCAGAAATGTATGCTGCAATGCCCAAGGGTTTTGCATAGTTGTTGAGGATGTGAATAGATCCTCATGGTTGCTCAACAGGTACTTTATTGACTGGGCCCATCTTTCCAGTCTCCCAGGTATTATTTTTTTCTTTTTTATTTTAATATTTCATTAGGATATATTAATTATGCACAATAATGGGTTCCATTTTGACACTTTTATACACGGCATATAACAGTGACTACACCACTGGAGAAGATGCCTCTTCCTCCCCCATCAACCAATATCTGTATATAAATTGCTGTATAAGGAGGGGTGGGGTCTCATGAGTCCCACCCACTTCCATGACAAGGTGGTGACAAGCCTAATCTTTTGGAGGTAATTTTGTGCAGGTAATCACAACTTCAGGAGTTCAGGAGTATGGCGCGTCCAGACGTCAACATTCCACCCCACTCCCACAGCCTCTCCTCTGTCTCTTACATTCTTTCTGCCCCTTCTTCTGTATTGCCCCCTGAGGCTTGCAGGGGGTGCTATAGATGACCCATTTACGTCTGGGCATTCAACACTCATTTAGTCTCTGCAATTTAAGTCTCTGTAGTCGTCTCTGACCATTGTACAAAGAAACTCCTCTGACCAAGGATGACAACAGCACTGATCTATAGATATAAACATCATCATGAAAAAGCAGAACAAATAAACAATAAAATTCTGTTCAGTCATTTTAAAAAATCCAGGGAGGGACAGGTCATGGGAGGGTCAATCAAAACTAATATATGAAAAAGACGTAAAGAAATACCATGCCCAGTAAGCTAATCAAAAAACGATCTTAAAAGAAGAATTTTAACAGATACTGTGTGAGTAGATAAAGCTGCCCTCCAGAAGCCATAGGTTATCAAATGCAAATGCAAATAGGTTATCAAACGACAGGAGGCGGGGGGGGGGGGGGGGGGGGGGGGGGGGGGGGGGGGGGAAGGCGAGTATCTAAAAGTTGCTGGCCAGGGAAGCCTTCAGCCCCTCAAAGCAATACAGGAAATGGCCAAGGTGTGTGTGAACCTCTTTGCAACAGTTATAAGGCCAGTGAAATACTTGCCTCCCACCTCCTGATCTTCGTCTTCTGGCTCAATGATACATACGATAAACGTTAAATGTTTAGCATTGTGTCCCCGCCACAATCTAATTGAACTGAATAATATAGTCTGTTTAAATTTTCATGCATGGCATTTCCCCCCCACCCCCACTTAACTACCTGTTAAATTAATAATTCTACATTGACGTTTCCATCCAAGATAGTGATAATTTGTTGTTTAATTTACCCATCTTATATGTTTGGCTATTTTAGCATGAAGTTTTGAAATTATTTCTAGTGAACATAGAAAATTTTCTTTTTCCTCAATAAGGATTGTACCACAGAATCTTTATTATGCTTTGTCCTTTAAAGCATCACCCCAAAGCTCTCTGTCAACGTGTGTGTGGTGTGGTGGTGTGGCATGCTATTTATTCAGCCTTTTGTTCAATTCCAGTAATTGCATGCGAGGGTTTTTGTGAGCAACTGACAGTGCAGGACTGTAATTAAATCTTCATTCAGAGACGAGGATGAAGTTGCAAGATTGCAAAAATTTCTTCTGATCTATTGTAAATTTACTTAAGACAATTTTCTTTCTTTTTGTTTCAACCAATAGTTAATTCCTCGTTTAAAATGAAACTTTTAATGCACTATTTGCAAATCTTATGTTGTGTTCAGTGAAAAGCTGTTCCTTCTATTGTTTTCTGTTTTAAAAGACTTAACCAAGCTGCTTCTTAGAAATCTTTTTCTCCTCTCCTCTTCTCCCCACACCCCTCTCTCTCTCCCTCTCTCCTTTTCTTTTTCAGAGTCATAACTTTTAAATTACCTATTTTAAATTCTATCCACCCTGTATCTTTATTGATTCTCAATGAAGAAGAACTTAGCTTCTCGATGCTCCCTGTACTATACCAGTGGCAGTGTGTGTGTATGTGTGTGTATTCATCTGAATGCACATTTGAATGCATGTGTGTGCTGGTGTGTGTGGCCACACACACAACCTCGGATGCCATTCCTCAGGCACCAATTCACAGTGGCGTTTTTGAGACAGGGTCTCACTGGCCTGAGGCTCACCTAATTAGGCTAGATTGGCTAGCCAGCAAGTTCTGGGAACCTGCCTGTCTCTGTCTCCCCAGAATAGGAATTACAAATTCACACCCAGCTTTCCTCTGAATTCTGGGAATTGAACTCCAGTCCACAAGTTTGTTGCAGCACTTTACTGACTGAGCTATTCTGCTTGATTTTAGGTTTTTTTGTTGTTGTATAATGTGTGTAACAAAGTTTACCACTTTAACTGTTTTTCAGTGACATAACAACACCTCGCCTTAGGCAACCATCCATGTCCAGAACAGTTTCATAACCCCAAACTGGGACTCTCTTGTCATTAGATAACTCACAGTTCTTCTCTGACTCTCGCCTGTATAACCACTCTACTTTCTCCATCCATGAATTTCAAGTCTGTCCGGTAAGTGGAGCCATACAATATTTGTCATTGTGTGACTGGTTTATTTCACTTAGCACAGCGTCTTCATGGACATTGCTGCTGACGGGCATGGAGACTGCTTCTCCCTGTGGGCTATTTGTGAACAATGCTACTATGAACACTGGTGTACCAGGATTCACTCAAGTTCCGGTTTTCAGATTTTTAAAACCATATACTTAAGAGTAGAATTTCTACATCATATGGTCTGCTCATTAGCTTCAGCTGTTAACTAGACACAGCCCAGAGTTACAAGGAGGGACCTCAACTGAGAAAATGCCTTGATTAGATTGGCCTCTGTGTGTATCTATGGAGCATTTTCTAACCCGAGAGGACCTAACCTATGATGGGTGGTGTCGCCTCTGGGCAGGCGGCCCTGGATGGTATAAGAAAGCTGGCTGAGTAGAAGCAAGGAAGAACAGGCCAGTAAACAGTGTCCCTCCATGAGCTCAGCATCAGTTCCTGCCTCCAGGTTCTTGCTTTGAATGCCTGACTAACTTTCCTGGAGGATATGACCTGGAAGGATAAAATGAAATAAACCCTTTCCTCCTCAAGTTGCTGTTGATCAGAGGGGTTTACGACAGCAACAGAAAAGCTAGCTAGAACATATACTAATTATATATTGAATTTTTAAGAAACTTGGTGAATTTTATACTGTGCTGAATAGTTTTATGTCAACTTGATACAAGCTAACGTCATTAATTAAGAAAATGCCTCCATAGGATGGGGCTGTAGACAAGCCTGTAGGGCATTTTCTTAATTAGCAAATGATGGGGGAGGGCCCTGTAGTAGTTAGGCATTGTGTGGGCTCACCAAGAGAGACAAGGATGCATTCTCATTGATGCAAACACTGCTAGACCTCAGCAGAAGGAACCACATCCTGACCAGCGCCATGCTCGACAGTGGAAACCTGAGCATCCCAGCTCAGGCGTTTTTATTGATTCAGAACTCCTCAAGTGTTCTACTGATAGCACATGTAGATCATGAGCAATCAAACATCCCCTACATAAACCAACTCCTGTAGACAATGTAAAACACCAAAACCTATGCAGGCCCTCATCCAACAGTGCACAAAACAATTATTTTAAACACAACTAAAAATAAACTTCTCTAACAGGGCCCAGCCCATTGTAGGTGGTGCCACCCATGGACTAGTCTAGTGGTCCTGAGTTCTATAAGAAAGCAGGCTGAGCAAGCCATGAGGAGCAAGTCAGTAACAGCACTTCTCCATGGCCTCTGCCTCAGCTTCTGTCTGATCCTGCCTTGTTTGAGTTCCTGTCCTGACTCCCTTCAATGATGAACAGTGATAGGAAAGTATAAGCCGAATAAACCCTTTCCTTCCCAAGCTGCTCTGGTCATGGTGTTTCGTCACAGCAATAGGAGCCCTAGCTAAGACATATACCTAAGTTGTCTTCTACTGTTTTATGTAAAGTGAAGCTCTATAATCCATATACAGTGTTTGCTAAGGTATTGTATGGAGGCAGAGATAACCCTGTATTTATGTGAATGGATAGCATATTACGCCGGTCCCATTTACTGGGCAACGTTTTCCTCCACCACTGCTTTGAAACCCTGGTTGTGCCCTCATATAAACCCAGGGCTAGATTGTAAATTCTTTTCACTGAGCTAATGTTTATACCTGTGCAGGAGCCCACATTGTTCATTTTAAACACTGTCCTTAGTTTTTCCACGTATTTTCACCTTTAGATGAAATTTACTTTCTTATTTATATAGTCCATTTAAAAGTTTCTAAGGACTTTAACAAGAATTTTATTGGTTGACTGCTGAATACTAGGAACACTTTTTTACTAATATGAACATTTCAAATAATATGAATAATAATATGTGCAAATAGGAGCTTTTTAATGTTTACCATTTCTTCGGGTCATTCTTTCCATTCTTCACTAAAGATTGTCTGTATTGTCCTTCATTTATTTTTAATTTTGTTGCTGCTGTGAATGCAACATAGGAATTTCCATCTTCACACGCTGGTCACAGGACATGGAGAAATCAAGCTAGTACTAACCAGGAAGCTTCCTCCCTGCTCCATAGATTTCTTAGCACTGGAAAGTACTATGACAGCTGGTAGGGATGCAGAAAGGTCACCCGCGGTCTTACCCAGCAGTGAATGCTCTGAACTGCAATAATGACTGACATGGCACGCTATGCCCATAAGAGCAACAGTGGCTCCAATAGTTGTGGAGCTAACCAATGGCTTACCGACCGCACCGAAGGCCATCTGGAAGGGCCCACCTTCAGCTAGACAACAGAAAAACACTGGGGTCTTGTTTGTACCTCTGGATCTTCTTGACACCTAGCTACGATTCTCATGCCACAACAAGTCACTTTGGGAACTGATATAAATGTATGAGTCAGATTAAGCCATGGTATGCTACAATGAACACAAACCCTTCAAATGCTATTTCATGCTTACGCTGAAATGTCTGTTGTCTGTGAGTCGGCTGCCAGTTCTGCCACACATCTTCTCACTGCTGAATAAGCAAAGGAATTCACGATTATTTGAAATATTAGTGTTGCCTTGACAAAGGTGAGGAACGTAGAAATCCTTAAGTGTCTATTTAAAATCTAACTAGAGGAAAGAAGTAAGCATTAATCATGCCCAGCAGTGAATCCTGTAAGCTACAAGAATGACAAGCTGGTAAGACACGCCCACTGTTACAATGGTGGCACAAACATCAAGGAAGTAACCCAACACTTTTTGATTGATTTAAAGTCTACTCCAAAAAATAAATCCCACACTTATCATGGCCAAGAACCAATGACTAGAAAGATCATAGGTCCTAAGACAGAACATACTACTATTATTCTGCTAAATGGGCATAGTATTAATTATACTCCAAATGACTTATTACACCCATAGATAAAGACACCTTACAAATATTATCAAAGAAGCTTCTGTTTGCAGTAAATTATGGTCAACACAGAGACCCACAATTGGCCAAGGTGCAGAGAATAAAATACAGCAGAATTCAGGGAACAAATGCACGGCACTCCCTCCTCTAAAGCTCAAGTATCACTGCGGAAGAATCACTGTGGATCGGAAGAATGTGAGATCCAGAGGTCACTGAAGACTATACATAAACAGTGTCTTCTGGACATAGCAGGGAGGCTGCACAGAAGAACTCATCAATTGTGACGGCATATGCAAGACCTTGCAAGCCAAAGACAGACTAAGTTCTAGCACAGAAAGGGAAGTTGGACACAAACTTCTACCCTCTAGCTAAGGAACTATTGGCAAGTGTTAGCTTCTGGAAAAAGAAGAGTCAGTTTTCTCTAAGAGTCTAGTCTCTGATAAGCAACCATACTCTAGTAGAAGGTCACATACCCAGAATATTTAGGGAGCAAAAATTGGCCTTAATGAGGGGACACAAAATTTAGTGGGAAGAGAAGGGGGTAAATCTGGGAAGAGATGGGAGAGTGAATATTATCAGTTTATTGTACGAAATTCCCAAAGCAATAATTTTTTTACAAAAGATCACTGTCTGGCAAACACAGTGACATACTATTTTACTGAAAATGATATAGATAGAAAAATGATAGGCAGAATATGAAAATCATAAACCCAGGTGTTAATAGTTATCAGTCATTGCTTCTGGTTAGGGGAATTATGAGCACTCTCTGACATCATATTCTGTGTACTTATGAATATGAATATATATAATGAATATATACTGTTTTGTAATAAGATTAATACATAGTAAAATAAGATAGTTTTGTTGAACATTTTTACATAGTAAATATTCCTCTTAAAACATGATTTTCAGAATTAATATACAAACAGAAATCACTCTTCTTGATTCGTTTGAATCTATATATGATAAGAGAGAGACAAACTACTCGAAAAACGAAACGAACGAAAATAGCCTCAAAGATGTATCATGTGAAATTGAAGCAGTTGTGACTTGTATGTGTAATTTAATCTAAAACCATTTGCAGTTAATATACAAATACATATTAAGAGGAAAAATACCAAAGGATTACGTCTTCAGGTAGCACAGAACTTTTTTGTGGGGTGGAGGAAATGGGACAAACCATTATAATATGTTTAATCCCCTAAAAATCAATTCCACTTCCTTAAGGACAGTAGCACTCCTTTTGAAAGACATAGTCTGCAAGAGCATGGAGAAGTTTAGCAGGTTGGGCTGTCCCACAAGGCCCTCCCACTCCTTTTCCTTGTGTCACATCCTACTTTGCATCCATTGTACGGCATTATTTCTGGGAAGACATGAACAGGTACCAGAGTGGGATCTGAGACAGACAAAAGTACAGGTGCCAACAAAGTGCAGCTTAGTGAACCAATGAGTTTTGTTGGGGTTATTTAAGAATTATAGATGAAGACTTAATACAGGAGCAGAAATGATTCAGAGACAGCTGCATCACCAAAGATCACTCCAATATGGATGATGGCTCAAAAAGCTGGAAACTTAGAGCTCATTATACAACCTGCAGGCTGCTCAACAGTTTGGACAGTGACTTTTTATGACAGCTCAGATTGTCTGAGCCCCTTCTAGGCCCCTCAGTTGGTTTCTGTTTCTTCCACAATGCTCAGCTTTTCTCTCCCTACAAGTAGTTTGGCTAGTCTCTGTCTCTTCCACTCAACTCTGCTTGTCTGAGCATCTTCTAGGCATCTTAGCTTGTCTGAGAGAGTCTGTCTCTCAGCAACCTTTACTGTTTATACATGCTTGTGAGTGGGAGAGGTCTAGTGAATCTTGACAGTTTCAGGGACTTCCTGAATCCTTTGAGTTGTTTATTTTCTGATATTATCAAGATTTCCTGCAGAATGGAATGTTTCACCTCCCTTTACAACATTCTATATCTTAAAGAGCTTCCCTTCAAGGTGAAAAGTTGTATCTTCAAGAAAATTGCTACAGTGTCCTTTGTATACTGATACACCCTTTTACATATGAACATGAAGGTAGGACCATTTAAGTGCCAAGAGACCTCTACAATGTTAACATCTCATGAGAATCTCTGAGAATTATGTCACTATAATCTTTAATATGAAAATAATATCAGGCTAGAAATATTGATCATTAAATAAAATCACTTGCCATGAAGCTTGATGCCCTGAGCTGATTTCCCAAAATCCATGTGAAGCAATTCCATTCTCTGAGACAGCTATCAAAGTTTGGGTCTGGAGTGTGTCCCATGGACTCGTTGAATAGAAGTTTGGTCACTGATGCAGCAATGTTCAAAGATGACTAGACCCTGAAGGCATTAACCTCATCGACTAACCTGTTCATTGGCTTGGAGCTGACTCCTGGGGACTGGTGGAGACTTGGGATTGGAGGAATTGTAAATGTCTATCTTGTCTTTTGTCCCTCTGTCCCCCTGTTTCCAAGCTTCACTTCCATGAAGTAAGCAGACTTCACCATATCTTCTCTATCATGACATTTTGTCTCATCAGGGGCCCAGAAACAGGAGGCAAGTGGCCCTGGGCTGAAACTTTCAAGACTGTGAGCAAAATAAACCTTTCTTCCTTGAAGTTGATTAATCAAGTATTTTGTCAGAGCATCAGAAAACTGACTACTATAATTTCTCACTTTGCAACAAGATTGAACACGGTCTTCACACAAAGGTAGTTGAGTCCTTTTACCAAACTTTTATTCTTCCCAGGAAAGTCTGAAAAGAAATCAATCAAAAGTACACAGTAGATACTATTAATTTATTTGGAGCACGAGTAGTACTATTTTCTAGTATATAACTGGACTGAAAATATTCTGGCTCACTGGGCCAAATGCTTATAATGATTTTTCTCTTCATTTAGGTTATTTCTGAGATGTGGTGACGTTTTTCATCTTTCTTAGCATATTAGTGAAACCTTATACTTTTTTAAAAAAATCCACAGAAAAATTAACGGTCTTGATCCTAATGAAACTAGAGAATTCTGCAGGACAACTCTGCAGATAAAGTTTGGCTCCTTGAGGGATATATTAAAGGTATAATTAGAAGTAATTCAAATCCAGATATAAAACAGAGTCAGGAAGAATGGGCCAGATGCTCAGCACCAACTCTCACAGTAGGAGTGGAAAGGAGGAGAAGTTATCAGGATGATAAACAATTAAGTATAATTATGTCACCAAATTCATCTTAGCCATGTCAAGTCTTTATGTCACACTACTGAGTAAAATGCCCAAAACTCATAATAAAAAGGCTAAGGAAAATCAGACTGCCAAATTTATTCAACATGGGTCTCCTAAATTCAAGAATGAGACAAGCAACATTTTGTTATCACAGTCAAGCATACATCGGATGACAGATAACATCATGCTTAAGACTTCAGGTCTATTCTATTAGGAAGTAAGAGAAATATTAACTTGCACAGATTTGCAAGATCTGTGGCGTCTTCAGCTAGTAATTATTCAAAGTGCCAGAGGGAAGACCATCAGACATCTTTTTCAAAGAGGCAAGACAGGAACATTAGGACATGGTAGGCATTTGTACTGGGTTGAAAATGTAAGTACAGGGACTCACTTAATCCCACACTTATCTGTGAGGTAGCTGTAGAGAGAGATTCAAAATTGTTTGCAGCCCATTTATGAAAATGAAAGAAAAACAAGTATGAGCTGGCTGGCCTTTAAACACTATTGAACAGATGAGACTCACAGGGGGTGTTGGACCTCAGAGATCCAAACTGGGACCCCCAGGGCCCAAACCGGAACGCCGCACCCCCACAGAGACTCACAGACGGGATATCGATGCAAATAGCAAGAGGATTTATTCCAGTATACTGGGGCCGTTCTAACACTCAGGATAGAAGCGACCCCCAGGGGCAGAAAGCAAGCCTTTTTATTTACCGTTGAAACGGTTGCTAGGGGGCTGTACAGTTGCTAGGCACAGACCAAGTTGGTACAAGTTGATTGGTACCCAAATTGCTTTCCCATTTTGATAGGTAGGGGCCAGTTAACCTCTAAACTGATTGGCGCTAGTGTATAGCAAGGTCGCGGGCTCCTAAAAAGAATACATGCTCAAGGTTCCGAGCAACTGGGTGGAGGAAACTCTTTTGCCCAAGGCCATGGGCAGTCTATGGGGGAAGTGGGAGCTCTCTAGCCCAAGGCCGTCTCGTCTGTCCAAGAAAAGGTTTTTTTCTTTAACTCTGGGAACTCTCCAGGGTCACGGTGCACCTGGCTTGGGCCTATACAATTTTGGTGCTCTTAGAAGCCTGACTAAAGCTTGGCTGTTTTGGTCTTTTTCTATACTAGGGACCTGAATCTTAGGCCCGGGGCGAGGGTCCCGACCCCCACAGGGGCATTTGTGTATGTTCTGCTGTGCCATTCCAGGCTCTTCCAGTGCTACCTAGATTCCCTAAGCAGAAACTTTGAAATTATTTTATTTCATTGTTGGTATTGTTTCCATAGTTCCATCAACATTATCATTCCCATGGGAAAGAGAGACGGAAGCTGTCAGATCAAGTTCAGCTCTGTAATACATACACTTGGGGTTTTAAACAACTAGAAGAGAATAATTTATCAGCCCTTTCAGGTGATTTGACATACTATCCGGAGAAATGAATACTCTAACCAATTTGATTAGGGTAGAAAGTCAGTTTGAATAATAGTTGATTCAGGAAGTGTTTTCAAATGGAATATGTTCTGGTCTACTTGCTTCAAATCAACTAGACACTTAGCCAGATCCCTGCTGAACTTCATGTTTCATGAATGGCTCCAGGCTTATAAGAAAATCTCCATGAACCACACACCTTCAACCACACCCTACTCCTCAAAACACTGGACTATTATAATTGCATTTATTAAAGAGATCTATATGAGGTATGTAACCAAATGTGACTTTAACTTTATTTATAACTTAAAACAATAGACTTACAAACACACACTCACACACACACACACACACACAACTATAAAATCAGGGTGGGGAAAGTTCCTTTTGAAGCCTATGTCCCCTAGTTGAGGTTGGAAAATATTTTCTCTTCGGGCCTTATTTTGTAGATAGTTCTGGAATTGCAATCAGATTGGTGTCAATGCCTTGGGTTGTGGCAGTGATTTTGTGAGCCATTTCAAAATACCTGAGATGTGTTTAGACGCCACAGTCGTGTGTAGATTCAGGTATGCTGTAAGTACCTAGAACGCAAAGCACCGCCTTCCATGGCTTGGGGCTACACAACTCCAAATGCCAACTGCGGCAGCAAGTTAGGTTTTCTTCTGGAATATCAGAAAATGGAAAGAAGGGGGAGCATTGGACAAGGAGTTCTAATAACGCCCTGTGGCCTGTCATTTAAACAATACTAAAAGACTACAGAGTAGTCTGTACACCGGGCCAGAAGAGGACAGGCTTCCTAAGCCCCAGTGAAATGGGTTTGGGCATAGACTTAGGATAGGACAGACTGTCCATCCTAAGCAAGCAGAGAAATTAAGGTGGGGTGGTGGGGGGATGGGCAGAGAGATAGCACAGAGGTTAAGGACACTGGCTGTTCTTCAAGAGAACCAGAGTTCAGTCCCCAGCATCCACAACCACTCAAGTTCTAAGGGGATCCAATACCCTCTTCTGGCCTCTGTGAGCACTTGCACCCACGTGTCCACCCACCACCACATACACAGAATTAAAAATAAAGAATAAAAGGCAGAGGGAGAGCATTTGAACTTGGACTTGAAGAGAGGGTTGCTGGTAGTGAGCTCTGAGATGTGGAGTTACTGGAGGGTGCGGGTGCAAGACTACGCACTTTCCTCCTCAGTCACCAAAGGCTTGCAGGGGTCCAGGATCCAAAGCGGCAAGACTTCTAATGAAGCCGAGAAGCTGATCAGTGGGCACACTGGTGTCCGAAGAAGCTGGAAAGTGGGAATCTGCCATGGGTGCAGAGTCAGGGTGGCAGAGGGGAAGAGTGACATACCCTCTGGAGAACTAGCTCTGCCTCCGCTCCTCCAGCTCCTGCGCTAGCAATTGTAGGGCAAGCACAGCTCTGTTGCGGGAGGGGGGAGATGAATCCTAAGGTTCCTCTAGCTCCACAGATCTAAGTGTGAACACTGGAAGGTGTGGTACCTATGCAGACTAAGCTGGAGAATAAATATCCTTTTTAAAACTGACAGTAATGCCAAATATGTTGACTCATGTTTATAACCCCAGCCCAGGAGAGGCAGGAGGATTTGTAAATTAAAAGCCACCCTGGGCTACTTAGAGAGTTTCAGAACAAATGAGACTATATAATGAGATCCTGTCTCCAAAAACAAATAGTTGACAGAGTCAGAGGGGTCATTATAAGTTCAATTATTGCAATGCCAAGTTCAAGGATTGAAGAATGGGTTCAAGGTCAGGTTGGATAATTTAGCAAGACCCTTTCTCAAAAATAAAAATAAGGAATTTAAGGAGCTCAGAATATAGTGGTAGAGTAGATGCCAAACATGAGTGAGTCACTGGTTCAGTCTCCAATACTGCAATTAAAATAATAAAAATCAACCAATAAAATAAAAGACAGTCAGGAACAATTAAAATTTCCACTCCGAATGTCCATATACATCCCAGTAGACATGAAAACAGTCACATCTTTCACATCTACATGATCGAGCCTCTGTTAATGAAGATGAAGTTGTTCAAGGGAACTGTAAATTAACCAGCTCCTTACATCACAAGTCAGTTTGTAACTAAGCCCAGAAGCCAAATCCAATCGCTGCCAACGTTTAAATAAAGTATGGCTGGAATACGGTCACACCCTCTCTTCAGTGCCTATCAAGGGCTGTTGTCCCACAGCAAAGGCAACGCGTCATCTGTAGAAGCCACTGTATCAGAGTACCATGAGTAGGTGTTGGGTAATTTTTTTCCCTTGGGAAACATGAACAAATACGACACCAGGAACAGACCAAATAAATGATTTTAACCAAAGGAACCAAGTGAGTTTATTGGGATTACTTACAGGGACATGGGTGAGAAGTTGCTTGAGTAGCAAGGGTGACAAAGGTAAGTCTATTACTAAAACTCCCACAATTCACAGATGCTGCGTCCATGCAACCCTCTGCCCAACTTGCAGGAAACTCCACTAAAGGGTCTTATCTCCCCACAGCAACTGCTTAGTGTTTATATAACCTTGGGGAGGGACTTTTTTCTGTGCTTCTTGAGTCTTGTCTATTTCAAGGTCGTATAACCCTCTCTCATCCCTCAAGGAAGAAGTATTTCATTTAAAAGGAAATAGCTACATTACAACCAGATGGTTTATAAACAACGGACATTTACTTCTCACAATTCCAAAGGCAGAGAATCCCAAGATTAAGGTTCCCATAGATCCAGTATCCAGTGAAGACTCTTTCTGGTTCATATACCCTGTCATTTTAGTTGTGTCCCACATAATGGAGTTTCTCTGGGACCACATCTCCGGGGTCTCTTATTATATTTATTCATGACCCCACCTCCCAATTCCTCACTGTGGGAGTTTAGGATTTCAGGCTATAAATCAGAACGAGATTCAAACTCTTAGATCCTGGTAGCTATCACATAAAAAGTCCTACAACCCGGTCTTACTGTGAGGATGCCCAAACATGTCCATGTAGAAAAGCTCCACAGAGAACAGTCTTGCCAACCTCCTGCTATTTTAGCTCCCTGCTTTTTCGGCTCCATGTGATTGATCTCTGGTTAGAAGCATGCCACTCCTGAATCCTTGACCCACAAAGAAATAAAACAATTGTTCAAGGTCAGTATGTCCTTAACAACAGTAACATGCAAAGTAATACCCAATAAAAGAAACATCGCACATCCTTTGCTTAGATCCCTGTAGCCTGTTCAGAAAATGTTAGTTGGTGAGAAAGTTCACACATCCTCAGAAAGATAATTAATGGACATTTAATCATCAGGTGAAAAACACACAGAAACAGTGTAGTATCATCCACAAGTTATTAGCTGATCACAAAGTGAGCTGCCTTCCTTTCCAGAGAGTGGTTGTCACCACCACGAACAGAGTAATCAATGTAGCATCACAAGTAGGAGGACACTGGCAAGACACTGTGTGCCTCTTGCTATAAGACAATATGTCATGCTTAGCATCGCCACCTACCACCTACAAGGTACTGCACCAAAAAAGTCTGTCGTTAATCCAACCAATGCTTTAAATGTAATTTGCATTGTTAGGAAAGACGAGGAAGAGAAGGGACCATCAGACAAATGTGAAACTTGTGGGACATTCTATAAATACCCAGCTCAATAGTAATTAAGAGAAGAAATTGTTTTAGATTCAAAAGAGTCTTAAAGAACATAGCACTGACCACAGAATGCAGTGTAATCTTTGTTTATATCCTAGATATTTTTTTAAAGAAAAAAGAAACACCTACAAAAAACATTTTTAGGAAAATAGTGACTTCAATAAGGACAGGTTACTGCTGATATTAAGAAAATAATGCCAGTGTGCATAGCACAGGACAACGCACTGCCATTATACATCTTCTGGAGACACAAGGTAATGTAAGAGAAATTTTCACATAATTTTTAAATTATGTGATAAAAATAATGAAGCAAATATGACAATGTTAACAATTGTTATATCCAGGTTAACGGGTCGGTAGGTGCTCATTCTACTGACCTCTACTTTACTGCATATTTGAAATCCTTCAAGAGAAAAGAACTAAAGGTTTTAAATCACATTGACAGCTGTATCTCTTTAAAGTTTGCCAGCTATTCTAACTTTTGTGACTCATGCTCTAATTAAATATGCATTCTCCAGACAGAGAAACAGCTGATAGGCATTCCCTGTACTACTACCTATTTTATCCAGGCTAATTTGGTTGAAAGAAGAGACACCAGGTTTCCTCAAGCTTGGCCAAGAGACGCCAGGTTTATGCTCAAGCTCAAACGATCTCATGAATTGCCAAGGGCAAGAATAGAAGAGACCTGTATTAGAGGGGAGAAGTTAGCTTAAAAGTTTGAACAGAGTGTTTCAGGAATCAGTGTAGACCCTGGGATGGACATTCTCACCCTTATGCATCATCCTTGCTTCTCCTTTGGGCTCCTTCTGCTCTTCTCTCTAGGGCTTGGGCATTTCCACAATCCCAGAACCTCTGTCTTTCTGCTCCCAGGGATCATTTTCTATATGCATTGGCAATGATCTTTTGTGGTTCTTAATTCTAACAGGCCAGAACAAGAATCTGATTGACCCACCTCATCACTGAACACTTTTCGGTCGTCCAATCAGGTATGTCATGAGCAACTGGCACAAATAACAGAAAACATGACTGTAAAGGCAACAAGAGATTTCAGTGGGTAAATTGCCTCAGAAGAGAATGTGAGCCTCTCTAAAGCACCCCTTGTTCTGTCTGATAGAAATTTCCTGTACCACTGGGAAAATTTTTACAAGTATCTACAGAAGTTTCTAGGCTCCCACGTTTCTGCACACTACCATCATAACCCATAAGATCAATGTCTATAGCTGATTAATATAACACATTTTACTTAGAACACAGGGTTTACCTGTAACTTCCCTAAATTAAATCTAGAAACTGGAATAAATAAAATGACCATCCTTTTTCTGGGTCTGGGCAACACAAAACAATGGGCTTCCGGTTGCACTCTAATGTTTGCTTCAGGTTTCATTTCTGTTGGTGTGATAAACACAAAAGAGAACATAGGAAATAAGTAATTTATTTGATTTACAATTCAAGTTACGATCCATCATTTTGGGGAAGTCAAACAAGGAACTCAAGAAGTTAATCTTCTCATATCCATAGTCAAGAGCAAAGAAAATAAACTCTTGCTTGCTTGCTCGCTCATTCACTCTCTCGCTCGCTTGCTTGCTTTCAGCCAGCTTTCTGATGTCTTACACTATCTGAAACTCTCTGCCTAGGGAATGGCGCTGCCCTCTGTGTGTCGGATCTTCCTACATCAGTTAATGGTCAAGGTGACACCTCACAGACATGCACTCAGATCAACCTGATCTAGACAATTCATCATTAACACTCTTTCCAAGTGATTCTAGGTTGTCACAAATTGATAACGAGAACTAACTAGCACACTCTTTCTTTATACAACTGGTAAATATGTACTGAGTGTATGTCTACTGTGTGTCTCATACTTTGCTAGAAAAAGTACAGTAGGCTGTTTATAACATTAGTACACCCTTATTGAGTGAGGTGATAGCCACACTCCAAAAAGCATAACAGAAGCAATTACCTCAAGCAGAAACCGTCACTGGCCAATGAATGCTACCTTCTAAGTGAGTGCTTTGTGTACAAGGAGGGGCCAGGAAAGCTGGAGATATTTGAAAAAAATGTTTCCTGGGAGTTTAATCCTTAATGACAGCATGTAATTTAAGAAATGAACTTCAAAAAATGTAAGAATATATCAGGTAAATCTATGAAACAGGTAATAGGCAAATCTGACTAAAAGACTTTATTGGGGAGCTCTATCAATGACCTGACTGCCAAGACCTGCCAATTGCTGCAATGGTGGCACAAATGCCAAGGGACTACCCAACCACTTCCTGGTTGGATTTAAGGTCTGCTCCGTAAGTTGAAACCCATACCTATCATTGTTAACAGGACCAAGAACCTATGACTAGACAGGTCACAGGCCCTAGGGGAGAACCTACTACTATTATTCTGCTAAATGTATATAGTATTAAACCAACTCCTAATGACTTATCCTTATACCCATAGATTAGAGCATCAGTCAAACCTCATCAGAGAAGCTTCTCTTTGGGAGAGATGCCAATCAACATGGAAAACCATAGCTGGTCAATGTACAGAGAATAAAAGACTGTGGAGTGTCCATCCTTGTGTAAGACATCTCCTTCCAAGGCTCAGGGATCATTGCAGAAAAGGGAGCAGAAATATCATTAGAGATTACAGATTGTGGATATTACAATGAAGCAATGTTTCCTGGACACAGGTAGTCACACATATGAGTCCATAGCGATTGGGACAGTATGCACAAAATCTGCACAGGCTCAGGCCAGACAAAATTCCTGCATGGATGGACACAAAATCCTTCCCTCCCTAAGAAGCTGTTGGAAACTGATAGCTACCGGGGGCAAAAGAGTCATTTTTCTTTAAGAATGTAGTCTCTGATGGGTGGCCCACCTTCCAGTGAAGGCTACACATCCGAGAGCATACAGGCAGCACAAACTGCAGTTGATGAGTGGCTAGGACAAGGACACAAAGTTGGGTGGTTTAAAAAGACAGTTATATCTGGAAGGAGAAGGTGAATACAATCAAAATGCATTATACAAAATTTCCCAAGAACTAATAAGAATGAGAAAAATAATAAATATATGTTTTATATTTTATAGCTATTATTCAAGACGAGGGACATCATTTTGAAAAGGGAGGTAGAGACCAGGCTGTGGCAGAAGTGCCTGCAGCCAGGGATAATGCAGCTCCTCTGATGAGAAAGGCTCTAGAGTCAGGAGGGGACAGGATGAGATCAGTGATCTAGGAAGTGCCGGTGTCAGGGGTGGGTTGGGAAGCCAAAGAGCTCTGCAATTTACAAAGCATCTTCATGCATGAGTCATCTAACTCCTGTAAAATGGCTTCCTACGAGGCTTTTAGAGACTCATGCAGGGCAACACTCAGCAGCCTACACAGACTAGAGTTACAGCAATTAAGAAGAGTAAGCTTCTGGCGCCAGGACGGTCAGACAGATCAATGAGGCAGAATGGAACATCTGGAAAGAGACCCAAATATTTATATTTATATATAAATTTAATATTTTATCATGGTGGCATTTTAAATTAGTGAAGTGAAGAGACTAGTTTAATAAATGGCCTTACTACAATCCTCTAACTATTTAAGAAAAATTTGTGAACTATCTACCTGATAATTTACATTAAAAAATAGAACAGATAAACAACAGATCTCAAAGTTTGGTATCTGTTTAATTTCTAAATTTATAAAGAGAATTTATAAAGTGAGATACTTGCAGAAATTCCAAGTCGGTAGCATGTAGGTGAGCCCAGACCCCAAAGGCCAGGCTGTGACAAGGGCAGGCTGAAATTTCAGTATAAGATGAAACTATGAACTCAGCAAAGCGCACATGGACGTTAGGGCTTGTGGGGTGGCACAACTGGAAAGGTCCACAAGTTGGTCACAAGCCTGCTTACCTGAGTTTGAGCCACAGAAACCAAGGGCAGAGGGAGAGACCCAATTCCCAAAGGTTCTCTGACATGCACACTCACACAGTGGCACACACAAACTGCATGTGTGTGTGTGTGTGTGTGTGTGTGTGTGTGTGTGTGTGCGCACACACACAAACACACGGGGGTGGGAGGGACATACACACACACTGAATAAAAATAAACTCTAAGAAAATAAACACATTTTCAAGTACATGAATAAGTACTTTATATGAATATGTATGATATAAAAGCTTAAACAGTAATAATATTGGACTTCAAAGAAGTAAATATTTTGTGTAAAGACACTCAATTTCATTCTTTCTCCAATTGAGTATAGCTATAAACATTGGATATCATGTTTTCCAAAAATCAAAAGAAATAAATATAAAAACACTTGAAAGATGGAGGGGAAGCATGCAGGCTAAGGACCTCAGTATCTAAGTTCCTTGGATTTTCTGTTTGTCTCATACATCCTGGAGTGGTTGGCAGAGAAGCCAGAACCCCAGAAACTCCATCGAGCACAGACTGAGAACATTAGCAAAAACATGCTCTCCTGTCACAGGCTCAGGGAATGAGCAGCCTCACAGGATAATAACCACCGGCATCAACTGCCACAGGAAAGACAGAGGCTTCACCTTTGTCAATACAAACACAGCAGAGGGCCTGAACTTCCACCTAGCCAATGGAAACCAGGCTCTCCCTGCTGTGATCACATCAGCAAAGAGGAAGCCCACCTGATGTGAGTTGTACCCCAGTGTCCTTGGACACCACACAGGTTGTAGTTGGAGCAGAATGGCACAGGCCTAGTGGGGATCCTGAACGCCACTCACTAGGCAGTAACCAGGACCTGTTGTAAACCCAGACTCCAGATTGTGGCTGGAGGACCATCGGTGCCATGATAATGAGCTTCATCCTCTAAATACACTTCTTAAAATGAGCCAATAAGGAAACACTGTTCTTTCTTCCCCTATGGAAAACCACAAGAAGCAAATATTTAGATCATACTCAAAATGTATTGACATATATTTTAGTATATTTCCTGTTACTACAACAAAATGTCTAAGACTGGGGACTTCATGAAGAAAAAAGACTTATTTAACTCATAGGTTCAAACTGAAAGTCTGAATAGGTAGCAGCTCCTGCAAGAGCCTTTATAGAGACCTCAAGTTATAGCAGAGTGTGCGCGGCAGAGTTTGTGTGAGACAGGGAGCATACAGTGACACTGGAAATCAAGGCAGGAGGAAGAGACATGCTGGGTATTGACTTTTATAACAATCGTCTTGTTTACCACCTCAGAGCTTTACTACCTCTTACATCACCACGCTAAGGACCAAACTCCCAAACACAGGTATATTTATCAAAATCACAGCAACCCACAGGGTGGTGGAGACACACGCCTTTAATCCCAACACTTGGGAAGCAGAGGCAGGCGGATCTCTGTGAGTTCGAGACCAGCCTGGTCTACAGAGTGAGTTCCACGACTGCCAGAGTTACAACAGAGAAACCCTGTTTCGAAAACCAAAAACAAACAAAAAACAAACAACAGTTAAAACAGCAACACAATATCCAAAATGGACATGTTACATGTTTTAGTTTAAATAACTCATCATCCAAGATCCAAGGTGATGCCTTGCTTGGATGAAGAAAGAGAATTCCTACGTGTATTGCAGGGTGAATGCGTCCTTCTGAAAACAAAGTGTCAGAGTCTTAACACCTAGGTCACCTTGTTTAGAAAAACACACCTTTGTGGGTAGAATTAAGACCTTCAGATGAGACCATTCCTCACCCGAGTGGGATCCCAGAGCCAGTAACTGAAAATCCTGTGAGACAGGAGAGCGCACAGTAAACAGGGAAGGCTGTCGGGAGACAGAGCAGACTTGGATGTATGCACCTAAAAGCCCAGCGACTGGTCTCTCATGGTTACTGTAAAAGCTTCTCCCAAAGGCTCACGTGCTTGGTCCCAGGTGGTGGTGCTGCTGTCTGGGGCTGTGGAACCTTTGAGACACCCGCTATCTTACAGAAGCAGAAGAAGCGGATCAAGGCAGCCAAGTGATCTCTACCTCGGGCTCCATCCCAAACTCCCTCCCCTTGTCTCTTCCTGCTCCCACAGAGTGACTCTGCATTCCAGAACACATTCCTCCCTTTAGTTGCTTCTCCCAAGCACTTGGTCAGAATGATAAAAAAAATAATCAGGAGGAATGGTGTCTTGAAACTGACAGGGATGATGGAAGGTTCTCTCGTGCAGCTATCAGAGGGAGCACCGCCCTGCTAACAACTAGATAGCAGACCCCGGTCGCTAGGATAGTGAGAAAACACATTTCTGCTGTTTTAAAATGTTAAATCTCTCAAAATTTGTAGCCTTAGGAAAGCAGCGTGTGAAACTAATGAAAACGCTGCCCAGACAGAGAAACTGTTGGAATTTTCTGGCGGGGCTGTTAAAGCGGTCAAAGATGCTCCGAAGAAAATTCAGAATATACCCGGAACTAATTGAAAAATAATAGAAATAAAGAACTGAATAGAAAATTTAGAACGATAGTAAATAATAACTGGAAGATTTTTTTTTTAAATCAGTGGATTAACTCACTCGTAGAATGAAGAGACGAGAAAGGAAAAACAGATAGTGAACTTGAAAATAGAAATAACAGAAATTCCCCAATTAGTGTAATAGAAAGAAAATGATTGAAGAGGACCTGTTCATATTCTAACCAAAGATCCAGTATGTTTGCCTATGAAGCCTCAGGAAGGGAAAAGGAAAGCAAGCGGGGATAATACCATTGGAAAGTTAGACAGGCTGGTGTGACAGTGACTGCCTCTAATCCAGCACCTGAAAGCTGGAGGATTGCAAATTATGTAGCAAATCAAATAAAAACCTGACGGTTAAGGACAAAAAGGGAAAACATTTGCTCTGTGGGTTGGACAAACGTTCATTATTCCATGCAAGATCTAGTTCAGGGTTCCTCTCCACCCATTCCCTCCTCAAAATCTTCCTTCCAAGCGTCCAGGGTTTTCCTTCCCCCCATCCATCCTTCTCTTCAACCTATTCTGATCCAGACAGGATGGTCAATGACCAAAGGCAGCTCCTCCATATGCTGCGTTAACTTCTCCGGAGGCGACAAGAGCAGACACGTACTCACCACAAACAGGGCACTGCGGACAGGCCAGAGTAACAATTCCACCATGTCCATCTTGGTGAACCAATGAGACTTACAGAGGAGTGGCCTACAGGAGCATGGGTGACCCCACGACAGCCGTGTAACTGTCATACCCAGCGTGAGTGCTGACTTTGCTGTAGTGTCATGGGTGGAGTGCCCGCTTCAGTTAACCTTCAACCCTGTGTTTGATCTCCCACCTCCTGTGACCAGATGCGTGGAGAGCATAAGTGTAAACAGATGGGACTGACTGAAACCTCAGCTGAGGGCCTAAGGACCTACTCCTCTACAAGCAGAGGGCAACAGGCCCAAACCCTCCGTGTCTCCGTGAAGTCACAGCGGCAAAAGCAGCCAGGCTCCGAGAACAGCATTTCACAACACCATATATTATGGAAGACCAGACGAAGCTTTCCAGAAAAAGAAAGAGGTTGAGGTTCAGTAACAGTTATCTACTGAGCTAGTTAGTGTCATATTCTCCCTCCCTCTCTCTCTCTCTCTCTCTCTCTCTCTCTCTCTCTCTCTCTGGTTTTCTGAGACAGGGTTTCTTTGTTGTAACTCTGGATGTCCTGGAAGAACTCACTCTGTAGACCAGGCTGGCCTCAGACTCACAGAGATCCGCCTGCCTCCAGAGTGCTGGGATTAAAGGCGTGCGCCGCCATCGCCTGGCCTAAGTTTCATTTTCAGCTGGTTAGAGACTGCAGATGTTCCTGTATAACACAAAATAATATGTCAAAAATGCATTTGGACCTCACTGCCAAACAGAAGGCCTGAACAACACTGTACCCTATGGAGTGGCAGCCATTTACCCTCATGACCAGGTGAGACTTGCAGCTCACTGCCCTGGCTGGCTTTCACAGGAGAGGCTCACACTGTTTATAACAAGGAAAAGATCAAAATCCAAAATCTCAGTCTCTAGTTTCTACAGAATCAATGTTGCCTTTAGACCATCATAATGAGGAAGTTCTAAGTCGGACCGAGCTAAGCTGGGGCCCATGTACACAGCTGCTATCAAGCACAATTACCAAGTGCTAAGCTGGGGCCCATGTACACAGCTGCTATCAAGCACAATTACCATATGGACTTGAGACGAAAATGAGCCAGCACAAAGATTCTATTATAAGAAAAGCTTTATACTAATCAACAAGAAAATGCGTTAACCATATATTGACAGGTGTTGAAAACGAAGCAGAATCTGAGTTATACTCGCATGTGAGAAAAATGTAACCACAAATCAAAAACACCATTCACAGGGCTGAAGAGATGGCTCAGAGGTTAAGAGCACTTGTGGCTCTTTTAGAGAACCCAGGTTCAATTCTCAGAACTCACATGGTGGCTCACAACCGTAGGTAAGCCCAGTTTCAGGGAATCTGATGTCCTCCTCTGGCCTCCGGGGACACCAGCCATACACATGGTACACACACATGCATGCCGGCAAAATACTCGGGCACATAAAATAAAATTAAAATTAAAAAATAAAAAGCATACGTATCAAAGTAAAAATAAGTCAATAAGAAATCACTATATTTCTAACCTTCTTATCAATGTATGCCTCTACCAGTCTAACCAGAAAAGCAGATCACTTGCATAATTTTAGACATGAACATAAAAACTTGAAAAATTGCAACAACTTCCAACTTGCTATTTGGGTTCAGTTTTTATTTGAAACTCATGTAACCCATAAATCCTAGTTTGATGTTGACTGAAGAATTCTACACATTTTCACACTTGAATTGGAAGATGCACCAATAAAACCTGTTTTCCCCACACCTTTCTTATTCTAAGCAAAGCCCTATTAATGTCTTGCATTAAGTTATTACTGTCAGAGATAATTATAGTGAAAAGCGGAGAAAGTACACGTAAGAACACAAACTTTTTAAAAGAACACGAACTCTGTTGCATTCATTTTTCTTTGACTACGTCCAAGCAGGTTGTCAATGTGAACAATACAAATAAAACGGCCCCACATCTGCACACATCTGCATGTACACACAGATAATCCTAGATCGCATCCCCTGGCCACTACCCAGTGTAATGCAGAGGGGCTCCCAGAGTGGGATCTAGCAAGGTGACACCCGTGTAGGCTAAACGACAGCAAATCTAACTGTGGAGAGGCACACCGGAGCTTCTACAGAAATTTTGCAAAGGCTCTCCAGGAACTCTTCCAGCGTAGAAAATCTCTTGCTCAGCTGGAACAAATCTGTAATTGCAAGGTGTGCACAGACGGTCACAAAAGAGTTGTTAGACAAGCCGCTGTTAACATGTAAAGTGCCAGACCTGGTAATTCGGACTCAAACATTCTTGCCTCTAAATAGTAGGTTCTGCCCCAAATTACTCAGAAAAATACATCAGGCTTTCCAACACTTTAGAGCTCACGGCACATATGGCATTGTAAAAGGGAAAGAAAAATCAACCTAGGCTTAGGATCTGGATCCTGCTCAGGGCATCACTGGTGTTCCCTGCGAGTCACATTATTGAGGACTGAGGAGACGGCGCAGGGGTGGATGCTGCCCCAGCTAGTCTTGGCTCCCAGGTTCACTCCCCCAGTTGGGGGAAAAAAAATAAAAGGAATGCACAAGTAGGATCATTCCATCCTCAATTCAACCCTGACTCTCCATTACCCTAATAATTACATAAGACATGAACAAAGCCTACGTTAAAAGACGTTTGGAGAACAGAACTTAAATTCACTGGCTGTAAAATAAACATTCAAAAGCAATGGGATTCATGTAAGTCTTCAAAACATGCAGAATTCCACTCAGACCCTGCACCCAGCTGGTTTTGCTGAGCTGATAATACTTTCCCCTAACCCCAGAGACCTATTCCCTCCTTCAGTTTCAGTTCCGGATTAGAAGTCTTTATTTGGCTCCATTTGGCTCTATAAGGACTGGCAGGAGTTGGCAGAGTTGATGTGAGACTTCCCCCACCCTGCCTCACTCCTGCCAGAGGAATTGGCACTTTCTTCTTGAACCCCTTTGGCTTCTCACCCCTAATAAAGCACCACGCCTGTCTGCACTTCTGATGTCCCACCAGTAGAAGCCACAAGGGTACTGTGGGGAAAACAGGCAACTAGTAAAGCCCACTCTCACGAACAATTACATATCACATATTATCATAATCACAACCAGTTTGCAAGGCCAGCTACAAAATGATAACGTTTCTTGTTCTGACATCCTGAGGAACATTAATATTGGGTCGTAAACACATCAAACTCAGCATAGGGCCTTGGGTCACTGTCACTGTCCATGAAGCTGGCCATGCCCACATTGGAGGCATCCCTGAGTTGTCCTGGGCTCTTGCTGAGGCCCAGAGCTGTAGGCAGCATCTTTTACTTAGAAATGTATGCTCATTTCTGCCTTCTTGCCCTCTGCCACATAGCCAATACTGTCCACTCTCCTCTTCAAGAAAGCTACTATGAGTCTCTGTGTTGAGAAGCTGGCAGTCTCCAGTGAGAGCTACAATAGCAGCAACAAAAGAAAGCCCTTGGTTGAGGTTCCAGGTGTCTCCACCTCTATAAGACATGCCTAGTCTTCAGTCCCTACCACTGTCCTACAACCCAGAAAAGAGCCTGTGGCAAAGGCTGGACCACAAAACATTCATTTGAGAAGTGATGGCAAGGGTCAGGTGTGAACAGCAAGATCGGAAACAGAGAAGGGATACAGGGATACAAAGATATAAGGATACAAGGATATAAGGGTACAGGGATGCAGGAATACAGGGATGCAGGGATGCAGGGATGCAGGGATACAGGGATGTAGGGATACACGGATAAAAGGATACAGGGTTACGGGGATACAGGGATGCAGGAATACAGGGATACAGGCATGAAGGGATGCAGGGACATAGGGATACAGGGATGCAGGGATGCAGGGATACAGGGATACAGGCATGCAGGGATGCAGGGATATAGGGACATAGGGATACAGCGAAGGACACTGTTAAGTTGCCTTATTACAGGTGGTTGGCGAATGTGAAATGTAGCTCAGAAGCATCCACTAGAGGAAAGAAAGAGGATGCATTCACTGACTCTCTTTCTCAGTGGTCAGAAGTAGCCCCATAAGCCTCATGCTTCTGGGTATTTAAGTATAATAGGCAGCTCAGGCCAAAGAATAGGGTCTCAGGTTACACATACACCAGAGATTGGTATAGCAGAGCCAGTCTCTGCAATATAAGCTAAAGCAAAATAGAGACTCAGAATATTTGCAGAGCCCTCCATCCAAGTCAAAAAGGAAAAATGGGCTTAAATGTATGTAGGGCAGAGCCTGGCATAGAGCAATCTGGCAGATAAGGTTGGCCACCACTGCCAAAAGAGGTCATATTAAGCAGAGTCTTTCCTCCCCAAGGCTGCAAGTATGATCTGGCAGAACGTCAGGTGCCCTCCTCCCTCTGCCAGACAGCTTATGTCTTGGAACATTTTCAGATCTGGTGACACACAAGGCCTGTGCTGCTCCTCTGTCCATGTCCCTGGGTGGTTTTTCCCAATGTGTTTTCCTATGCAAAGTCCTATTTTAAAATAACCAGAGTATAAAACATGTGCAGTTGAAGGACTGGCTCAGAAATATTTGGACTTTTCCTTCTTTCCTAACTATGAGGTCATAAATACCTTCAAGTTTCTTCAGTCTGAATACAAAGTAAAACAAATAGCCATCAGCTTACACAGCGTAAGGGCATCAAGGGAATGAGGGGGCAGACCAGAATGACCAAGAAAATCTTCCCAACCACAGGAGGCACCATGGTCATTTCCAGCAGGGTTACCAAGGAGAACTCCTGTGAAGAATTTGATTTGAATTCAGTCAGTAACAAGTTAAACCCAACCAGAGTCCTAATCTCAGTCACACTTTATCAGCAAAACCTGTGGGACCCTCGGACTTTGCACCATTCCTGTTCTTTCCCAGAGAAACCCTATCACTTTCCCCTGTCGACAGTATAAAGATTTACAGGAGCATCCAGGAATGGAGTGTTCTAGTTAACTGAATTTGCCAGATAAAGAAAGGCCAACTTCTAACTACTTTTACATCCTATGAAGTTTCCAAATATCTGATTCTACTTCTCTGCATCCCAAAGTAGATCCTTAGGAGACAGTCTGGGGCCTTTGTTTCAGAAGGCAGTTTCTTCTACATTTTCAGGGACTCTTCGTTTTCAACACTAAAGAGAAGTAGTAAAATAACAAATGGGAAATATTTGTGAGCTGGGCATTCATCTCCCCAATCAGCCACTTACTTCCTAAGTGGCATTACCTAAATGACTTAACCTATCCAAACCTACCATTCATTTCTACTAAATGAAGGCAATAGCGACCGTGCAATACGCTTTGGTCTGGGCTTGGTCTCCAGCACAGCTATTGGGAGCGGATGGGACCGTTATCTCGGATATTGAAGTAACGCAAAGTTGACCAACACACCACAGATGTTCCCTAAGAGCAGCACGTGTTTGATAAAGGTAATACCTCAATAAGTGGTCCATCTTGACTATCCTCTCCTCTTTGTCCTAATTCTGTGTTGATGCCAAGAGGCCTCCTAAGAGTTTCTCTATAAAGACAGATTCTTCAATATCTAAAAAAAATATATCTAAAAAACAAAGCCAAAAAGCATCTAGTATGCTGAGCTAGTCTCACAGACTCATTAATTTAGATACCTTAAGCATCTCTGTGAAAGAGTTCAGCAGCTCTCAGAACTGTAGAACACAGAACAACCTCCATCCCACAGTTGCTTAGGAGCCACTGCAAGCCCTGCCAACTCAAAGACACTCTCCCACAAACTGGCCATGACTTAAATCTTTTCCACCAAACTCATTGCTTTAGATTAGAATGTTCTGCACACTGTCTCTCCTCAGATTTACGAGTCAGAACTCCTGGTGTGTGGTCTCCCTTCACCCTACAATCAGTGCTTAGATATCATCATAGCTTGGATCACGAACCCGTAATGCCACCCAAAATACCGCTGCAAACATCGCATCCAGACCTTCACCGGCTGTAATGCCTTTATTCTGCGCTCTTAGAAGCACTGAACAATAACCACTCCCAGGCTAATTCCACACAAATCTTACTCTGAGGTTCCCCATCTCAACGACTAACCAGATACCAAACCATATGAACTTTCGGTGAGGTTCCTCTCCATTCTTCCCTGAATCTCCACTGCTACTTCTGAGTAGAGCCCCGCGTCGTATTCTCACTAGGAAAACACTACGCAACAATAGGCCTTCAAATCTGCCTTCTCTGTGGCAGCCAGACTCATTAGAAGAAGAAGAATCCATCCGTGATCCTCTTCCTATTCCGTCATTCCGATGGCTCCCCATCTTGGTGATGAGGTCCAGGTCCTTAACAGAGTGTTAAGCCCTCTGGGATGGAAACTCTGAGATCTACCCAGCTCTATGCCCCATCTCTGTCCTCTCACTGGGCTGCTCTCTGTATCTTTCCATCACACAGAGCCCTGCTCCCTCCCACTCACAGGCCTTTTGGCAAAGCTGTCCTCCTAGGCAGCAATGCTAACCTCAATCTTATTTCTCTTCATATAATTAATTCCTGACCCTGAGGAAGTTATCCTTAATCCCCCAAGATGATCAGAGTTGGGGCACACCATCATTAAAATATTGGTCAGAATCATTTAAATTTTTCAATATATATATATATATATATATATATATATATATATATATATATATATATCCCAGCTCTATCCTAAATTCCTCCTCCCCTTTTCCTTTACTTCCTCCTCCTCCTCCTCCTCCTTTTCCTCCTCCCTCCTCCCCCCCCCTCTCTTTCTCTCTCACCATCCACATCCATCCAGTTCTCATTTGATACATGTGTTCCACTTGAGACACCATGACTATAGTTATTGGCCATTAAAACAAATGGCAATAAGGCATATGTCTCAGACACTTAGAAGTGGGAAAATACTGAAAAATACTTATGGGTGGTCTTAAGATGGCTCATGACCCTCAAACCTATGATTCTCTTATGTGATGAGTATTATGCTAGAATGACCACCATCTGGGTATCAAGATGGGTATCAGGAACAGGGTATCAAAACACAATAGGGTAAAATTGCGAAGAAAACTGTAGGACACCAGTTAAAGTGGAGACCAAAAAAATTATCGGTTGTTTATCTAAACTCTAGGTTTAGTGTAGTAATCTACCAGGATCACCTTAAAAATATGGATAAGGTGGCACAAACAGCAAATATTGTTTTCTCACCACCCTGGAGGCTGAAAGTCCAAACACAGTGGATCAACAGGCTAAGATTCTGCCAAGGGTTCCTCTTTAGCTTGGAGATGGACACTTTCTTCCTGTGTCCTCAGTGGCCTTTTCTATGTACACACGCACGCACACACACACACCCCTTCAGTTTCTATATTTTCTAATTCTTTCCCTATATAAGGATACAAGTAATATTAGACTAAGACCCAACCACTGTGACCTCAATTACTCTCAGTCACCTCCTTCATAAGCACATTTCCAATTAAAATTACATTGGTGACTATAGTTTCAATATATGAATTGAGGAAGACACAAGTAATGCCATAAAAAACATATATGGCACTTTACCCTTAATATATTTTGTATATTGTATGTGTGTATAATATGTGGGCATGTGTATGTATAGGTATAGATGCCATAGGCTGCTCGTAAACATATAAGTTGATGCATTTGGAAACCCAAGGTTGATATTGGGTGTACCCCTCCATCATTCTCCACCTTATATGTGGAGGCAGTTCCTAGCTAAATCTAGAGCTTGCCAATTCAGCTAGGAGATTCTGTCTCCATCTCCTTTGTGCTGGGATTACAGGTAGCTAACTCTTCATACACTCGTGAGCCAAGTGCTTTATCCTGAGCCTTCTCTCCAGCTTCTCTCAATATTTCTTTATAGTACACAAAATTGTTTTGCCTATGGATGCATATAGGGAGTAAGATATAAAGTTATTGATAGGAATAAAACAAAGGAACTTCAGGGTGCTGGTTCTCTCTAGAAGAGGAACAGGATGGTGAAGAGGAGTTTCCGCTGCACGGTTTCTCTTTAATTTATGTAAAAAGGTGTCTGAGATGAGGGTTATAAAATATTTCCTGTAAAGTCCACCTGATAGATCCATTATCACTCTCTGTATCTTTTTGTATGAATGTCATTTTCATATTTTTTTTCTTTAAGAAATTTCCTTTAAAACGAGAATGGGCATAGCCTGCTTCTAGCTAGGCTATAAAAAATAACAAAGCAAAGCAGAAAGTCGTTTCAGTTGTGGTATGGTATGAACTGGGAATACCAAACTGAATCACCAAGAGACGATTCAGACTCATCCATCTTCTCTCTCTGTCCTTCGGCTGGGGTCCATAGGACCTCTCTGTACAGAAGGCTCTGTAATGGATCCTATGGCACAGGTAAGCTTATGTAAAACAATCCAGTATCAAAAAATAAATTATAACCTGGATGGACTAATTTACAAAATAACTATACTAAATATTCACTTGTGTATCTGTTGGTTACATTTCAAGCCTGGAAGAATATCTCCCTATAGAGGAAAACAAAACTTATCAACTGTGATTAGAGTCTTAAATTGGGTCTCAAACAGCCTATTTGTTCCAAAGTATGAAATTATTGAACCCCAAAGTTGGAGAAAATTATATTGTAATTGAAATTCTGTACATTTGCCATGAAAAATAGTAGACAAGAGATGTTCTGAGACTGGTAATGAAACGGCACAGAAAGACAACATAGTTGAATAAGAAATGCCTTATTTTTTTTTTATTATCTTGAATGACGGCGTTTGAGGTAGAGAAGAAGTATTTAAGCAAGCTAGCAGTGAAAGCTTCCAAGTACTGAGCAATGCCATGTGCATTCTGGAAACTTCTGAGGTAGATGCCTCTGATCCCTTTTCAAAGTTGAGTTTCTACATCAAACAGCTTTTATTTCACTTAATAGATAGTCAAGTTATTTCTGGCAATTTTGCATTCATTTGTCTATCATAATTTATGATTCAGTGGACTGAGAACCAGAAAAGACAGTGTACATGCGCTTCAGTCAGAGAGATTTTCTTGAGGGACTAAGCTCTGAATAGGTGAGCACAACCTGAAGTGCATCATGGGACTGACACAATCATCCTAAGAGAGAAAGAAAAGTAAGAAATACATACAGGTAAGAGATGAAGTAGATGAAGTCAGAACACAAAGCAAATGTAACAGAACAGAAAGCACATACATTGCTCAAAGTTAAAAATAGAATTACCATATGATCCAGCAATTCTAATCTGGGTATATACCTGAGAAAACTGAACTCAGGATCTTAAAGAGATATTTGTATGTCCATGGCCAAGGCAGCATTATTCCCAGCACCTATGACATAGAAACAACCCATGTCTGGTGGTGAGTATATACACAAATGATGGGGTACACACACAGTTTATTCAGCCTCGATAAGAAAATCCTGACACATCCAACAATACGGATAGACTTTAAAAATACAACACTAAGTGAAATAAGCCAGTCCGAAGAGACAAACATCATATGACTCCACTTCTGCGAGGTACCTGATCCACACAGAGATGAAAGCAAAGAGGTAAGTGCCAGGGGAGGGTGAGTAGGCGGGAGAGCTGTTTAATGGGTAAGAGCTCTTCAGTTTTGCAAGATGAAAACCCTCTGGAGATCTGTTTCAAAACAGTGTGGATGGATCTGTTTCAAAACACACCAACTGGTAGTGTGCAACTTAAAATTTTTACCCCAATTAAAAATAAAAATTTTTAAAGAGCAAAGAATTTTAAATAGGTTTTCATTGAAATGAAATTATATCACTTTCCCTACTCTCCCCCTCTGTTGTTCCCTCTCCCTTTTCTCTCTCAGTCCCTCCTATGTCCCCCCCCACACTCTCAAATTGATAGCCAATTTTTCTTTATTATTCTTGCACACAAATATATGCATTTATTTATATGCATAAATGTATATGTGTACACACACATATACACTCACATGCACATAACTTGTGAAGTCTGTTTTGTTGTTTTGTTGTCTTCATGTATATGGATTTGTAGAGAAACATTTAATCTTTTAATCCAGCAACATGGCTGCTTTAGCAAAGCATTATATTGAAAGGTCTGTGTGATAGCTAGGAAGGGACCACATTCAAAGGTCTGTATGAAGGGATCACATTCAGAGGCCTGTGTGATCTGGATGGAATGTAGAAAGAATGTTAATTAGACTAATCCTGTCCTCTGTTTTATGTTAATGCTTGGTGAAACGGATTTCTGTGGTTAAGGCAACATAGTACACACCTTTAATCCCAACTCAGAAGGAAGTGGTGGCACACGCCTTTAATCCAATTCAGAAAGGGAGCTCAGAAAGGAACAGCAGATGAGAAGCAAGGTAGAAGTGATGTGAAACCAGATGGGAAGCAGACAAGAAGCAGAGATGCTCAGAGAAGCAGAGAATTAATTCAATCAGGCAGCTTGAGTTCAGTCAGCTCACAGACAGAAGGAGAAGCTGAGAAGAGCAGAGCCAGTCCAGAATAAGCAGTGAGAAAGCAGAGTCAGAAGCAGAAGGTTTATGATTTGCAGTTCAGAGTTCATAGTACAAATCAGAGTGAAAAGTAGTTCAGAAGACAGCTAGTTGGAGTGACCCAGTCAGTTGTAAGTCTCAGAGGCTGAACCATTTTAGTATTGCTGATTAGATTGTACAGAGGCTGAAGCTCTCTAGAACCAGGGATTGAATTAGCAAAGAATAAACTGTCCTCTGCCATGAACCCACAAAAATAAGAATAATAATAAAATCTACATTTACAGAAATGCCTATGTGGACTCAGGGCTGATAACTCTGCATTGGACAACCAATAAGGGAATCTATCCCTGGGAGAGGCTAATTCTCCTTTTCCCAGTAATCATTAGTTACCTGTAGCTCTTTGTCCAGGGATAGGATCTCATGAAATTATCCTCCTTCCGTGTTAACACGTTCAGTGACGCTGTCATTGTTCCTGTCTTGTTTATGCAGCAATTTCTAGGAGAGATTGTTTTATAGAAGACTTCCTGGTATTCTGGCTTTTACAGTCTTTCCACCCATTCTTCCTCAATGTTTCCTGGACCACGGATCTACTGGGGCTGGGCCCCCACCATCCGTGAATTTCTTCATTGTGTCCAGTTGTGGGTTTTTATGATGGTCTACATTTGCTGTAACAAGAAGCCTCTTTGATGAGGATTGATTGCTACACTTACCTGTGGGAATAATAAGACATAGAATGTAGTAAGGAGTTACGCTGGTTTAGCAAAGTGATGGTAGTAGATCCTTTTCTGAGATCCATGACCTCACTAGCCCAGGGAAGCTGGTTATATTTCTAGTACCTGTAGAGTCTATATATCTCTCCTGTTGAGTGGGCCTCAAGACCAAGTAGACAGCTGTTTACTACTGATATGTGAGTACCACTTACAGCACTTTTGTGGATATCTTGCCATGTTATGTTTCACACAATGTGTTTGACACACGTTGTCACAGCTGAATAAGACTACTAATTGCTTCTCTCTCCTTGGCATTTTGCATCATATATTCTGGTACCATGGAAGCTAGACCACAGGGGAAAAGCTTGCAGGTCAGATGCATCCTGAATCATCCAAATCTTTTTTCCTAATTGTCTTCAGCAACAGGAGTCCACCTGCAACCCTTGAGAGGCAACCAAGGGCTACATCAATAATCTGTACTGTTTTAGGAGTCACTAGGAATACCCTGGTCAACCATTTGAAAGGAGGTTTCTTAAGCCTGCTTCTGGGGAGTTTGTTAGTCCATGATTCTTGTGGTGAACATTGTCAGACCAAGTGGCTTAACTTCCTTTATGATGTATAGCTAGAGATGTAGATATATAGATATATACACACATAAACATATATATTGTACATAATTTTGGGTAAATATAAAACAATATTATTCCTTGAGGCTTTATCAAACAACCTTTGTATCTGTGTCTCTAATCCCTCATTCTTCTGAATTGATCGCCTATCCCATCCCAAGCCGGAGCCCCTTCCCCATTATTCTGTTTCCCACTTCATATCTATATCCTGCTATTACCCTTCCAAACTATAGTCTCTTGATGGTCTCCTGGTGTCTGTGTTTCCTGCATGCTATATACTTGAATCTGAAGGTTTGGAACTAGGAACTTCAAATGAAAGAATATTTGGCATTTGTCTTTCTGAGTCTGGTTTACTTCACTCGCTACAATCATTTCTAGGTCCATCCATATACCTGGAAATCTCATGCCTTCATTTTCCTTTACAATCGAATAGTATCACACTGTATATATGAACCAGGTTTTCATCAATTCGTCCATAGGCTGAAGGACACTTAGGTTGTTTCCATTTCCCAGCTATTGCTATTGTGAACAGAGCAGCCGTGAACATCACAGCTGAGCGAGTATCTGTGGAGTAGAATGTTGAGTCTTTAGGCATATGCCGAGGAGTACTATAGTTTGGTCATATGGTAGATTTTTTCTTTTTGAGGGGTCTTCATGCTGATTTCCAGAGTGGATGTGCCAATCTGCAGTCCCAACAGTCAGTGAGGGTGCCTCTCTCTCCACAACCTTGTCAGCATTTGATGTCAGTTGTTCTGCTCATCTTAGCCCTCTTAACTGCGGTGAGATCGAATCTCAAAGTTGTTTTAGTTGCATTTCTCTAATTGCTAAGGATGATGAATTTTTTTTAGGTATTTCTTAGCTGTTTATTTCTTCTATTGGAAACTGTTTAGATCCCTAGCCCCTATTTAGTTGGGTCATTTGTTTCCTTGATGCTTTGGTTTTTGAATTCTTATGTATATTTTGGATATTAATTCTTTGTTTTTGTATAGCCAGTAAAGATTATTATTATTAGGTTATTATTCTCTGACCTCAAGACACACACATACAAACATAAGAACCCAAACATGTGCGCGCATACACACACACACACACACACACACACACACACACACAAAATAAGTGGGTGAATGAATGATTGAATAAACAGGAATTTGAGAGAATGGGCTTGGGAACTGAAATCTTGTACAGATCATTCACTGCTTCTACCTCAGGTTCTGGTGCTTCCTCTGGCTAGCACTTAATATCTATTGATCACATATTCTTAGGGAAAAACTCCTACCTCCATCTCCATTCTTGATGCCAAAGCCCAGGAAGAAGGGCACCCCCTTCTTGTGACCAGCTCCGATCTCTCAAGTGTCAAATTCACTGAAGTAGCACAAGCACTTAAAATTTGTAAGATGAATTATGCAAATAAATAAATATGTAAGCTTGGCTATCACCATCCCTTAAAACTCAAATTAAAATAAAGAAACAGGTTTCAAGAAATTGAACATAATTGAAAACAAATGCTACAGACGATAAGACCTTCATATTCTAGGGTCAGTGGTATTGTTGTGTCTTAGACATTTTATATAGATGAGGGAGATGAGTGGAACCCTGACCCAGTCTCTATTCCACTGTGATGTTATCAGCCAACTACATTGTGGATACTTGACTACTACTGCACAATAAATATGACCCACTTCCAATAATTACTATTTTATTGCATGTTCAAGGTCCTTTGACTTTATTTGCAAAGATTCTTCTTGTCCCATGATTCTGTTATTAAGAAGAAAAAGTGTGATTCATATATGTGCTAAGTTCTCATTTTACAAGTACTACATCGCCATTCACTTTAAAATTTGTCTACAGCCAATTTTCCACTCTGGAAGTGACTTTAATAAATAAACTCATTTTTTAAAAAGAAAAAAAAAAACCTGCCATGGCCTCAATATTAAATTTTCTTAGTGTCCCAGATCTGATAAATACTTAATAAAATAAATTAAAGTATTTGTTCAGAAAATATGTGTGTGATGAAAATAAGACCTTGAATTGAAACAACTTCTAAATAGTATCTTCATCTCTCCACTGATACGGGGGGAGGGGGAGCTTTCTTTGGGTATAAATAGATGAGTATTAGAAACTTTGTCTATAGAATAAATGAAAACAGCAAAGGAAGATCAACCAGCTTGCCCAAGGTCACTCCTGAAGTCAGTCCTGGGGATGAGGAAGAACCCAGGTTTCCAGGCCACTGGCTCAAGGCATCTTTCTGAGGACCGTAAATTACAGGACTGTTTAAGTCCCTAGATTCTCCAGATGTTGCTTTCTCCTCAGTGTCCTTGTGCTACCACCCAATGCACTCACATTTTTTACTGAGTTAGATGAAAGTCTCCCTCCTCCTGACAGCTTTATTACCCCAAGAAACCATTATCTCCCTCTAACTCAGAAAGTTAGACTCAATTGTTGGTGCAGTAACCAAACAGGAGTCACAGACATTTATATGATTGATGTTCCCTTCAGAGGAAAACAGCTAAAATTATGACTGCCCTGGATATTCCCATTTTTTCCCAGGTCTAAAGGTTAATAAGTTGACAATGTTATACAGAAAGACTGTTTTAAAAGTCCAACAGCAGAGAGACTGTGTAAGTTGGATAACTCTTCTCAGGTCAAGAATAATGAATCCAGAAGTGTCCAGAAATATGAACAAATAGGAGTTATATGTGTTGTTATACCATGGATGGCTTGGAAATACTATCATCTCCAAAAGACACTGTTTTTAAACAATCTTCCCCAACCACTGGCTCTAACACTCCTTCTGTTCCCTCTTCTACATTGGCTCCTGAGGAATAAGGGTATAAAACAGATGTCACAATAGGATTGAGCACCCCACAAACACTTCCTGTGCTTTAACCACTTCAGTTATGAGTTTCTAAATTAACTGCAATCCACTGCAAAGAGAAGTTTCTCTGATGAGGATTGAGAACTGGACTAACCTATGGGTAAAAAGATAGGTATTTAGAAAGCAGTTTGATTCTATGTTCATTTTAAAAAATGGTTGTAGTTTTTCCCCTAGGGTGTTTACTCTGGAAAGCACAGTAGTGTCTTATGATCTCCTCGGCCATGAGTTCTTGGTCAAGTTTACAGTACTTGACATGAATTCCCTTCTTTGGAGCAAACCTCAAATCCAACTTTAAAAGTGGCTGGTTGAATCTATAACATTCACGCCACTATTGCATCAGTGAGCATATCTTGCTAAGCTACTTTTGTAGCTCACAGGGCTCACAGCTGGGTAAAACTGTTGTTGACTTTTCTTCCTCAGCAGCCTACTGCATCTTCTGGCATTAAAAAGCTAGCCAGAGGGGTTTCTTATGGTTTCCATTTGTATCTTTCCATTTATTGCTCTAAAAGTTTTGCACAATAGAGAACATCAACCTAACTTATAAATGCGATTCAAATGTCTAAGGCCAGAATGTTAGAAAATATGAAGTAGACTCAAATATTTCCTTCTGCCATTCCACACTGGGCCCTAGGAAAATCATATTGTACTATATCAAGAAACATTATTTTATGGTAACCTCTAGTAACATGATATGAAGAACCCTAAAGCCTTCAATGCAGATCCTGTACAAGTTCTATCTCTTCCGAGGAAAAAATGATGAGATTTTTTTTAAAAAAGGCAAGAGCATCTGTGATCTTAAAATATGAAGAGACTATGTATATGTTTTACCATTTGTAGAAAGAAAATCCCAGACAAACATATTCAGGTAACCAGTAACACCTGTTATTAAAGAACGTGAAATATGGTCAGCACTTGTGAAGCAAAGGATGAATAGTGGAACCTAGAAGATGACACTGGTTCACCCAGAGATAGACAAAGATCCCAGGGGTCCTATGAGCCACACTAAAATCAGAAATCTTGTCCTCGTGGCAATTGGCTTTAGTTTAAAGATTAAGGTAATGTAGAAAATGGCATAATCAGAACTGTTTTTGGAAAAAAAAAACAACCCTACCAGCAATAAGGAGGGAGAGGGGAGTGTCCAAGGGACAAAACATAATACAAGACAAAATATAGACATAGAAAAATAAACTGAGAGGAAAAGATCATGATCAAAAGTTAAAACAGAATCAATAATATGGAGACTTGGGAAGGAGACATCAAACTAGGTGAATGATGCTGACATTCCCAAGACTAAGAAGAAGCAGGGTCAGTGAAAGGGTTCAGTGGGTAAGAACACCTGACAACCTGAGTTAAATCCCTGTAACCTGCATGATGGTAGCAGAGAATCTACAAATTTTTCTCTGATCTCCACATGTGCATGAGGGTACACACACAAACACACACACACACACACACACACACACACACACACACACACAAATAAATGTATAGTGAAGAATTTTAAGGCTGACTTTACATTGACAATAACTGTTAAGAGTTAGCACTAACACCCTGGGATTAAGGACTTAGTACCATAAAACAAACTTCCAGCTTTAGAAGCCACTTGCCAACATGAGCCATTCATATTCTGAACAGCTAGGTAAAAGGTGAGGATTACACTGTTCTTCTCTTACATTCAATGATTTCCTACAATGACTCCCAGAAGTCAGAGAAACTGACTTCTGGCAATTTCTAATAAGAGACATTACAAAAGATCTCAAATGAACAGTCAGATGAAGCAGCACGCAGGCTGAGCTTTGGAAGGGCCCAGCGCATGGCAGCCTCTGTCCCCACAGAATTGAACTAGTCTACCTCCAAGCACATGGATGCTTTCACCAACTCAGAAGCTCTCTGAATCCTGTAGTTCAGGGATTTTGATAGAAACTTTATCCTGTAAGCACCACAGTTTAGTGAATTAGTCTCCACCCATCTACTCTCCAAAGGTTCAAGTTTCTAATGTTGGTTAGGTCTTCCAGATGATCAGGCACCATCCTGAGGATCTTCAGGATCCCAACAAGAGTCACTTCAGAGAAACTATGTTCCAGCGCCAGGTTTAGGAATTCTGAGTCGGGACACACTCATACCACTTTCTATTACATGGGAAATTACAAAGATTTTAGAAGCTTTTTTATCAGGAATCAGTGACAAAGACAAAATACATCTTTCTCACCATAACACATATAAATGAGAGTTCTGATTCAAAAGGAAAAGAAAAAAAAATTGGGGGTGGGGCAAGGAAGAGAGCATATGGTTATAGAGAAACAAATACAAATTGTCATTAAGGGATTTAGAGGATGGACAAGATGCGGGATTGTCATTTCATTTCAAGGTTCAACTGAATAAATCCAATTTTAAGAAAACTATTCAGCACCAAGGACAATGTGAAGTTCCTGGACAATATTCAAAAGTAGATCAATTGTATCAGAATCATGTAAGTCATTTTATCCAAAGTGAAAATTTACCTGGTTCAAGTGATTTTTACAAAAATCACAAAACTTTACACCTAAGTCCTACATTGACCTCTCTGCCCTTTAAAGAGAGTTTAAAGATAAAAGTGTGACACATGAACACATAATCTCCACTCAAGCTGGCACTCATGATGACGGAGCTGTGCGAGTCTGCTTTGGAAGCTCGGGAGAAACAACTGGGGCTGGCAAGACGAGGAACAGGTCAAAATCAGATGAGCCACATTTCTGCAGGCTGCCAGCAGTGAGCTGAGGAAAGTGGGGTGAAGGAAAGGGAGGAGAGATGATTGCTTCTCAATGTATAATCCCAGAGATCAGTTTTGCCATCCCATGGGAGCTTGTTAAACGTGAAAATTCTCAAGGCTCTCCCCAGACCTACTGATCAAAATTCCTGACAGCAATGCCTGGCGATCTGTGATTTCAAGCACTCTAGAAGACGGGAAGAACTCATTAAACAACCTCTACTGTAGGCTTGCAGGAGGCAGCAGAGTGGAGCTATTGAAGACGTGCTGTGGAGAGGATCTGCCTGGTCCCAACTCTAGGCTCCACAGCTTGAGAGCTGGGCAACCATAACTGTGTTGATTTATCCTTTCGGGCCTTGGTGTCCTCATTTCTAGAAGAATAGCACTTAACAGTACTGTAGGTAAGGTGCTTAGAACAGAGGGTGGCACATAGTGAGTGCTGCCTAAGACTGCACTGTGTTAGTAGAACATGTAGTCGTAGTTCATGGGCAGCTCTGTTGGCTGAGCACCAGACGTGCAAGGTACAGGGTATGGCCAGTGTGCTAGACAGATCCACAAGGGCAGATCATATTTTGTATCCTGAAATTTTCACTTACAAAAAAGAAGGTGTACTTTTACGGATTCTTCATACCAAGTGCAACTAAAATCCCTGTACATTTTATAAAAGAAGTTGGGAGAAGGCAGATCAACAGGGGCCTGAGAAATGACAGGGTGCAGACAGGATGGTTTTTCCTCATGCATTCCAGACTAATACAACCAGCAACCTGCAAACACCAACAAGTGTTAAAACAAAAAAAGGCAACTTCTACTACCCCGTGAACACACAGACAGATGAACAAATGCTACTCCTAGCCTTAGTCAGAGAAGACTCTCTTTGGAATACCCAGCAGTGAATGCAGAGCCTCGTGACTGCTCTAGATATTAAGAATAAGCATTGGTTGAGTGCTTCGCTCTGAACAGGACACTTAAAGTCCTCTTTCTAAGACCTGAGGAACATTGGAAAGAGGGGACAAAAATAACGTTACGGGAATAGCCAACCACTTTGTCATGGGATTTAAGGTTCATTCTGTGAAATGGAACCCAGATCTGATACTGCTAAAGTGGCCAAGAATTTGAGACCAGAGAGGTCAGAGGCCCAAGGCAAAACCCACTACTATTATTCTGCTAAAGAAACATAGTAATAATATGACCTATAATGACATATTGCTATACCCACTGATAAGTGCCTAACTCACCCCTTGTCAGAGTAGTGTCTTCTTGCAGTATATGGAAGTAACAGAGATACACAACTGGATGGTATGCAGAGAGTGACAGACTTTGGAGCACTCCAGCCTAAATGAGATGTCTTTGTCAACCCTTTCCCTGGAGGTTCAGGGATCTATGCAGAAGAGGAGGCAGAAAGATTATAAGAGAAGTAAGCCAGGCAAGGATGGTGCACACCTTTAATCCCAGCATTTCAAAGACAGAGGCAGGCAGATCTCTGTGAGTTTGGGGCCAGCCTGATCTACAGAGTGAGTTCCAGGACAGCCAGAGTTACAAAAGAGAAACCCTGTCTCAAAAAAATAAAAAAGAGTCAGAAGTGATGGACGACTCCGAAGAATCAGTACCGTCCAGACACAACAGGACCAGGTTACATTTAAATTCACAGAGGCTGTGCCAGCACGCACAAGACCTGCGCAGGTTCAAGCCAGATGAGTTCCAGCACTGAGAAGGGAAAATGGACATGGTGTCTCACCTCTAACCAAGAAGCTATCTGCAAAAGATAGTCACTAAGGGAAAATTGGTTTTTGCCAACAGAGTGTCGCTGGGTATATCAACCATACTCCAGGGCAGGCCCCAAGCCCAGGAGTAGTTGGCCAACACAGAACAAATACCATAGTTTTATTTTGTGTGTGTGGGGGGGGGTATTTTGTTTTGAAAGAGAGAGAGAAAACAGAAAGTTAGGTGGGGAAGAAGGTGAGGAGATTTGGGAGGAATTGATATAGGTGAAAATCAGGATCAAATATATTGTATGAAAAGCAAATTTTTAATTAAAAAGAAAAAGACAAAAAATATTTTTAAATATAAAAAATGGTAGTAGTCAGAACAGCAATAGCACTGACATGAAAGCACATACCTCGACCAATGAACCAAGGTAGAAAATCCAGGCATAAATAAATGCATTTATGCTCCAAAAGAAAAAAAAAAAGCAAAAAGATCCTGCAAAAGTCTGCTCCAGAAAAATGACCAGGAAGCGGGCAGCCTTGAAAGACAGCGAGAAAAATCAACCAAGAGTGATCTAATTTAAAAAAGCAAAGCCATTCATTCAGAGCTTATTATAACAAGGGACTCAGCCATATTGTCGTGCTTTGGCAAAGACTCAAAGGCAAATAAAGAAGGGATGCTTCAGAGAGGAGAGAGGGAATGGCCTCGGGATGCCCTGACTGGGGGCTGTGGCCAGGACACCGCAGAAACCAGGTTCGCAGTGAGCAGTGTGTCCTCTGTAAGAGGTTCACAGTTGGCTTTCTCTGGACGATGCCATTGACATTAAGGGCCAAAATTAAGGAGGCTGTTTGTTATTACTAAAGGCCTAGCCATCTGGGGCAGACAAACAGGACTGTTATCATTCAGCTTCCTGGACTGTCAACCAAGGATCTGGCTTCCTGCAAGTCTAACTTGCAGCAGCGCACATCTTGGCTTGCTTATGGGAAATAAGTGGTTGGTTTTCTGGGCAGGTCGCTACAGGCCGAAATTCTATTTTTACATATAAGCTGATCTCTGTCAGTTCACATACTTTGCTAATCAGATGCAGAGCACAGTGTGAGTAGTATGAAAAAGGCCAGCAAGACGCAGATCATGGTTGCTCATATTTGAAAAAAAAGACACCTGAGAACTTCCACTTTGAAAAATGAACAACGTGTTCATTTTTCCAGCTGAGCTACCTAAAGCTTCATGATTGTTGTGAGTGAGAAGATTTCAAAGTGTTCAATGAAAAAGAAAAAAGTGGAGTGGAACCCAAAGACCCAAGGAATGGCATGGCTGGATTTTCTTGTGGCCTCATGTGTGTTCTAACTATTATACCTGGCGATCTAGAAATGCCAGTGACCATTACATGGGAGACCAGAAAACTCAGCTCTAGCCAAAAGTTCAGGAAAGGACTGCCTAGAAATAAAACTTCAAGAGATTAACTGTTCTACCCAAACACCCAAACACCACAGGTAACATTCAGCCTCAACACACACACATACATGCACACACGCACACACACACACACACACACACACTATAAAGGCAGGTAAGGAATTATGGATCCCACCCTTACCAGGCTACAACAAACTGTCCCAAACCCCACCTTGGGTGGGGACAGAGAGGCCAGCAGGGAGCTAGGACATTCACCTCCGTGAATGAGGAAACTTTTCTCCATGTAGTCAGTGGGGCCTACATGGAGAGTCAGAACACCTTGCCCATGCAGTGGTATTGAGAAATACCCCCGCTTCAAGCATCATGGGGACCAAGTGGGAGGCTTGGCCCTCTCCCTCCTCCCACCCTAAAACAGTAATAAATACCTAGTTTACAAGACTGTGCTCTAATTTTACAATAATAGTTATGAGGGAGGGAAGCTCATTTTAGTAAGCAGTACAGTACCTGGGCTCTTGCAGTATTATTTCTTAGCACTGCCCTTTAAATCTAAGATTTTCTCAAAATAAAAGCTTTAGTCAAAGAAGAAGAAGAAGAAGAAAAGGAGGAGGAGGAGAAGGAGGAGGAAGAGGCAGGAGAAGAAGAATGATAGAAAGAAATCCAAACTGACTCATACGACAAAGAGGAATTAGAGACAGATTAGCAGAGTGACAGATTAGCTCTGTCTACCTTTGTGACTACAACATAGACATAGAGCATGACCAGGACAGCCTCTGAGATTCACCCAAGAGGAGCCTGTGGCAGGCTGTAAGCTGCCTGCTCTTGACAAAGAATCTCCTATTACATGATCAGAATCCTCGATGGGTCATCTCTACCATAAACTGCAGTAGGCATCAGGGTAGAATAAAGGGTGAGCTGTGTTGCTGGGATGATTAGCTTGAAGGCTTGTGGGAAGTCTTGGCAACAACAAGTAGAAGATTTACCAATAATATCACTTACTATGTAGAAAAAAATATTTTGATTCAAGAGGCTCTTGATCCTGAAAAATATGCCTGTGAACCCCCTCTGCTAAATCTAAAAGGATGTGGAAATCCAGGAAGATAAAAACGTGTCAGCATGGTCCATGAGATGGAAGGTTTGGGAAAAATGAAAACTGCAAGTTGTTTCCTGTGTAACCAACATCTTTCAGTAGGTGCCATGCAAGTTCAGCACACAGCTCACACCACCGTGCGGCTGCTCTCCCAGGCAGTGGCTGCTCTCCTCAGCATGCTCACCCTGGGGCCCTCCTGCGGAATCTGTTTCAGGTTCTGTACCACATTTCTTCCACAGCCCCCACAGCCAGCTCTCTTCCCTTTCTGTATCCATGCTTTATCCAGTCCACAGTTGCTTCTCCTCAGCCCTGTCAGTCTTCCTCCAGCTCTCCATTCTTACAGCACCGGAGTCCGGGAAGGGGACAGCACCTCCCCGGCAGCTGCTAATGACTCCAGCCTATCTTGAGCAGCATAGGCGTAGCAAGGTACCAATGAGAGGGCTTTCCTGGCTACTTCTCAACAGCTCCTGTAGATTTCACCTTGGCTTCCTCTTTCTTCAGCTCTTTCTCTCATAGAAATAGTCTGTTATTTCTTGTTCTGACGTTTTTCCTACATAGGGTCAACATGCAGGCAGCTTCTAATCCACCATCTCACCTGTTTGTTGCGGAGTATTTGAACATATCTCCAGATATTGTATTTACTGATTGCTGTGCACACACACAGTACAGTACAAAGGTACTCCCATACCTTTAAAGATAATCTTTGTGCAGGCAGCCTGAAATGCTCGCAGGATGTGTGATTTCTGTAGTTGAAAAGGCCTGCTTTATAGATGTGAATGGTTGCTGCTTTCTGTTAAAGGACTGCTCCATATACCTGTCCAACCGTCACGAGAAGAGTCATTGAAGCTGTACTCTAAAGTTGTTGTTGAAGAAGTCTCATGACACTCACCCCAGCCTCGGGCAACAAGGGGAGTGAATCGCTCCCGCTGGCCTAGAATTTCCCCACCATAAAGGTGACATAGTTCAGCTTCCGAAGGGAGGAGTCAAGCTATGAGGTTTCTTTCATCATACAAATAGACCTTTTGGATCAGGAAGGAGGGGCTTTGATTAAATAAAACTCCTGAGGACGAGGCATTGGCCATCTGCAGTTGAAGATGGCTCTTACCATGGCGCCGTTCCCTCTGCTGAGGCCTGCGGGCTTATTACTATGGAAATGTCTCCTTGCTTTTATTAAACCTTTACTGGATTAATTACCTACAACACCTGTTCCATAGAAGGGCCCACCCAGATTATCTAATCTTCCCATGTGGAGATCACTAAGAAATCACATTTACAAAGTCTCCTTTACCATGTAAGCCAACGTAGTCACAAGTTCTAGGACAAGAATGTGGTCATCTTTGGGTCATTATTCAGCCTACTACAGGCTCTCGTCACAACTCGCCATCCTGTGTTACTTTGTCTTTCTGTTGTCTTTATCATGCACCAAATTAAATTCCATGGATGAAAGAATTGATTATCTTTCAATCCACAGTCGCCATGGTCATTAGATATTTAGCAAATGAATCGATAACAAAAAATGTAAAAATTAGGAACATGACCAAAGATGTCTTCTTTAAAAGGTGTGCATAGATACCCTACCTATGTTGAGTTCACTAGAAAATGATAGAAGGTGAGCCAGCTATGTCCAAGATGACTTCCTTCCTCTGCTCTGGGGTGTCGATCAACCCTGGAGTAAGACTCAACTGGTTGAGTCGGTTTCAGTGTCCCCCTCATAGAATAATACCTGTGGCTATATATAAAAAAAAAAAAAAAAAAAAAGATGATGTAATTGTCAGAACCACCATAGCTGGTGTGCTAAAGAAAAGAGGGCCATGCACAGAAACAAATAAAAATGGGGTGGAAGTGCTGCTATCAGATCCCGCCCCCTCCAAAAAAATTTGCTGCGTAGACAAGTTCGAACCAGTCCCTGCCCAATGCTTACTGCTAGTAAAAGCTGTCACTTACACCACCTCAAACCATTTGTCCCTCTTCCTTTTCATGTGTATGTGTCTGTAATACTTAGATTTCTATATTTAAATTAAGCCAGTTCTAATTTTTATCTGTGCCATTTTTCTCTTTCTTCTAATACATGTCTGACATAGAAAACTAAACTGCATATTTAAAAATATTATGCCTATTAAATAATTATTGGCATTCCTAACTCTTAATTTTAAAATTAGACGAGTTAGAATATTCTACACTGAAGGGTGAAGGGAAGAGATTTGTTGGTTAGCTACTTGGAGTCCTGAGACCTGCTGCTAATTCTCCAATTAGCTGAAGGAACTAGACAAGGCTTTAGCCAATACTCAGCTTTAAATTTCTTTCTGATAAATGAAGAAATTGGTCTAAAGGACTTCTAAAATTATCACCAACTCCAAGATTTTGATAAGCAAATGTGGGAAATGTAACCAGAAGAAAATTGCTCATAATGAGGCAGATGGCTTATATATAAATAGTTTTTGTTTTGTTCTTAGGAACCCTTGTCATTTAAAAATAATAACAATAATAATAGTAGTGATATATCATATTTATTGCACTCAGTCAACTCAGCCACTATGCCATAAGGATCCCAAGTGCTGTACTATTAAGAAGATTACATGGAAAAGCACATTCAGGATACAATATTGAGCCAGGAGAGAGAGGAAGAGAGGGACAGGAGGAGGAGGAGGAAAGAGGGAGCAGCAGGAAGAACAAACAGAGCCATGTAGACAACTTCACCCAACAAACTTCATCTAGCGCCTTAGCATGTAGCTTCTAGAACCTTCAAGCCAGTTTGAAGAGCAAACTCTGTATAACTATATAAGAGATCCCAAAGTAAATCAGGAAAACTAGTCAACCTTTCAAAACCCATGAAAAGCAACAAATTTTTATTGTTTTAAAATACTCGGTTTGGGAGTCGTATATTACACAGAATTACATGTGTGAAGTTGGGGCAATGAACTCTTCCCCACCCCTGTAGGTGTCTTCCCCAGTGGAAACAAAACTTGAGTTATTTGATACAAGTTAGTTATCTGTAGAAGATAACTGAACTAGGCAAAGACGTCTAGGTAGAACAGGAAGGTTACCTTTCTACAAGGAACAAGGAAGTGTAGCCTGGAGTCAAATGGCACTAGAGATTGGTCCTATCTACACATAAGTTAGACAGACAGCCACAGAAACCTGGGGTTGCACTTAGCTGTCTCCACCATCCAAACATACTGACATGTGGTCACTCGAATACTGCGGTGGGAACCCATCACAAACATAGAGGAGCAGCAGTTGCTTGTTATAGCTGTAAGCTCAACAACCACTTTTTACTCCATTAGGACCTTGGCATCTTCTACCCCACATGGCTGTAAGTTACAGGTGATGATCTCAGTCACCTGTGCACAATGGGAACTGCATGCCCCAGGGTTTGCCTTGCTAGGTCTATCTTCTGAAACTGCCCTGAATAGCTGGAACCTCTGGATACAGATCTGCTCTTACCTATACTCTGTGAATAAGTTTCCCCTACTTGGACATTTGTGTGATCTGTTCAATTCCATCTATCTGATCTTTAAAGTTGAGCTAGAATGTTAGGCCTCTGGTTCCACCTCTATAGCTTCTGAATCCCTGTATGAATCAATCCAATTGTCAATAAACATTCTCTGAGTACCCACTGAGTTCAACAGAGCTAAAAAGGAAGCTTTAGATTTAAACCCGCAGTCGAGGTCTTCCAAACTGAAGTTCTGTTTTCTACCCCTCCACTAAAAGGGTCAAGATCCATGTCATAAATACTGTCTGGTAAATAGAAGGCTATACCCCAACATAGTATCCAATTCACGGTGAATTCATAAATCATAAAGTATACCTGATACCAAAATTATACTGCACAGAAGTCAATTGTTTTTTGAGAATTCAAGAATGTCTTCAGGATCTCACAGAGCCTCTAGAATATCTTTGTAAATATCAGTTGTTCCGCTTCTGAGCAGAAAAATGTCAATTAGCAGAGTTGTTCAATTAACAGAAAGCTAGCTAAGCGTAATCTGACTTGAAGGGAAGGAAAAAGTAATAGCAAAACAGAGAAATGAGCAGAAATCAGGAAATGATGAGCAGCCATTTTCAACAAAGGCAAGCTTCGATCTGTCCCACTCTCCCACCAGCCCTGGAGCAACGCTGTGCTCGAGCGCCTGGTGCTCCTGGAACATGGCGAGTCCTCACTGAAACCCCGGAAGTGGGATGGGGCTCCGAGAGGACTCTCGATTTCTAGGTCTGGAACAAATCCTGTTTTATTTAGCAAACATCAAATCTTTCTCATATCTTAAGAGGGGGGTCTAAGAATAGTAATTACTGAAAAGGTAGGTATGTTTCACTGTTAGAAATACATAAGCTGCTCCAAAAAGACGTGACGAGATCACAGTGCAGCCCACACCAAATTGTTAATGGCACCCAAACGAGTTCTGGAATTATGCTTTAAAGAAATGTCCAAAATCTGCAGTGAGGAATTCATCTTGTGACAGAATTACTTAAAACCGCTAATTTGTTGAGAAAGGAATTACTGGCTCAAGTCTCTGTAAGGCTTCAGTAATTAAACTAACAAATTATAAGCTCATCTATCTGGATAAAAGCTATTCGTCACCCAGGGGTGTGTGTCCCACGTGTTCAGCATCTGCAGCTTTTCGCATCAGTCACCTACTTGCTCCCCGCTGTGGGAACAGTTTGCTTAGAGAAGAAGGACCCTCACTCAGTTCTACCTTTTTATATCTTGAGTGACAGGTCACAGAGAAAGCTTCAGGTTTCAGGGAAGGAGGAGGAGGAGAGGAGAGGAGGTCCGGTACATTTTAATGCCCTAGACTGCAGGAAATTAAATCTTCTAGTCAAGGCTCTGTGAGCAGCATGGGATATGAGAGGAAATACTAAGTGTGGGTATAGTCGAGAAAGGTCAAAGACTTATTTTCCTTGTTCACCTTCATGCAATTTATTGTGAAACCGGCATATCATTACTCAAGAAGATAGAAACGAGACTATTACAGTTTCTTTACTGGCTGAGTCAAACTTTGCATTCCAGAGCAGTTCTGCAGGCTAAGGGTGAGGGCATTTATGCTGCCAGGTTTTCCCAGGGATGGCAATAAAAATGATTAAATCTGATCACCCTGTCTACACTCCCAGTTAATGATTTGCATATTATTTAGTGATGCCCACAGTGTCACCAGCAAACTTGACAGGACCATTTACTAGTCCATCGTCCTAATAACTAAGAAAATCTTAAGTCAGAGCTTCCACTTAATTCATCCTTTGGGTTGACATAGAGTCTTGGAAAGTTTGTTTTTAGATGAAAAGTTTGGTGTTGGTTCTCTGATCTATCTTATGGTAATCTGAGACCTGATGGCTTGGAAACAAGAGTGCAGTGCCAAACCCCTTCATCAGCATTGAAGTGGTCATCATTTGCCAACTGGGTCTCAGTTTAGCTAACTAACCTTAACTCTAGGTACTTATGTTTTCCCACACTGTGACTGTTATTACTAAACCTAGGCAGGCACATACACACACACACACACACACACACACACACACACACACATACACACCTCATATTGGTTAACTGGTATCTGGGTGGGGTCATTTGTGACTCACCCAAGTTCATATGTCCAAGTTCTAATCCCCAGCACTTCATACTGTATTACAGCTGTATTTGTAGAAAGACTATAAAGGTAAAATGAGATTATTAGCAAGCGGCCTTATCCTGTATGTCTGGTATGTTCATAAGAAGAGATTAGTCACAAGCACATACACACATGGAGAGCTGTGTGCTGACACTGACGAAGAAAGCTATCTGCCAATCAAAGAGGAAGGTGTCAGGAGAAACCAGCCTGTTCACATCTTAATCTTGGACTTCCAGCTTCCCAAACTGCAAAGAAAGCTAGTGCTTTGCTTAAGTCTAGTCTGTGGTCCTAAAGGTTGCCAGAGTGGACTCAGTTGGTTTGTCCCTCGATGTGCCTACATGAGTCTGCCTTCCCAGGAATCCACCTAATCAAAAAGGTCATTCGTGGTTTCTGGTTCTGAAAGGAAGGTTGACCAAATCAAAGTGGCCTAGAAGGGACAGAAGTAAATAACCTTTTTTATGACCAGAGAAGAAGGATTTCAGTGGCTTTTTTGTGTGGGGACCCATTTGGACACTGGTGGAATTAACAAGAGGCTCAGCAAACTGAGAGCTGTGACCAAGGTGGACTTCTGAATTGAGCTCATTAACTAAACCCAAGAGCTAAAGGTTGAGGAAATGATGTCAGAGTAGAAGTGGATACCTGAGGAGACTGACATCTCCGTGGATGGTTTGTAACGAGTTTGTTGGATAGCAGAGCCCTTACTCAAGCTGGGAGTCATAGAGATGGGCCACAGAGAAGGGCATGGGACTTTACACTGCTGGCCACAGTGAATAAACAGCAAAGAATAAACCCAAGCTTGGTTTTGTTTCCAGAGAGACACTCAAGCACATGTGTACACAGATGCTCCTTCCCTAAGGATTGCTGAGTGGGAAGATATAACCGTGGAGCTTTGGGCAGTCTTTTCCTAACCAGAAAGAAATCTTCAGTTCCCAGATGTCCAATACTCTACCAATCCATTCTCCCCTCCTCCTCTCCCTCTTCTCTGTCTCTCTCTGTGTATTTCTCTCTATCTCTCACTTCCTCCATCACTTCTTCCTTCCCTCCATCCCTTCTTATACAACCTGTCTTAAGCTATATTTCTTTTGCCCTTAATTAAAAGAATCCTCACTAGACATATTTATGTCTGACAAATTAATAAGCTGCTTTGACAGAAACAATGCAATAAAGACAAAGCCTTTATATTATAAGCTACAAAACAGACTCAATGCCTTTTATATCAGATATATATGTTGAGAGAGAGAAGAAAGAGAGAGTAGTCCACAGTACGTGTACAGAGAATTAAGAGAAAAGAAAAAACTCTTTCTATAAGCTATGGTGTGAGGGATAGCTTTGGATAGTGCAAGAATTTTAAGAGCCTAAGGAGAGGGATTCTTTCAGTAGGCAGGGAGATAGGTGTTATCAAAGGTCCCAGTTTAGTGGTGGAATATTTGTCTAGCATGCGTGACGCCCTGGCGTGGATCCACAACACTGGAAAAGCAAAACAAGCCAAGAAAGCCACAACATCTGCTAATCAGAGAATACACTTTCTTGCTCTGGAGTCAAGGATTAACACCAAGATAAATGGAAGACACTGGGAAAGCAAACCGAGCCGAGTCTTGGATGTTTCACATACTTAAAGCAAGTGTTTGAACACCTTCAAGCCACTAAAGGTCTTAGAACAGGATTGAGGCATGGGCATGAGGTTAGAAGACGAATGGCCAGTCCAGGAAACTGACTCTGCAGCCTCTTTCTCCAGCCATGCAGACCTGAACAAACAGGGCCAAGCACAGAGGAAACAGATTTAGTACAGGGCACTTGGTTTTCCTGATGTCTCTTATACACAGATTCCTAGGAATCAAGGTCACACAAAAACCCGAAGTGTGGGGAGAGTGGGCTTTGCTATGGGTTCTTGAGCCTGGGAACAAACAAACTCTGCTTATTTGGTTGCTCAGCTGGCACTCCACCCTCATCAACCTCAAGATTCACAAATAGAAGAACATTCTTAATTGGACACGGTCTATAAAATATTCTGCCACCCCACTGTTTATGACATGTCCCTTTCCTGAGAAAATACCCTGTAACCTTTCCTGGGAACACAAGAAGAAAAGTATCACTTTAGAATCACCTTCTGAGATCCAAGTGGACAAGCCATTATCAGCAAAACTCCCAGGGAAATGCTATTTGGAGACCGTCGCTGGGCATAGGAGCTGATTCAGAAAGAGGTGTTTCTGTATTCAGCCATTAAATAAGAAAATATTGCCCACATCCCCCTCCAAGGTCTAGACTGATAAGTGTAGTTTTTACTCCCTCATCAAGGAAACTTCTCTTTGCAACTGATAGAGATCACTACAAAAAATGCAACCAATCAAAACACAGAGTGGAGCCCAGTCCCAGTGTAAGAGACAGGAGATAGGGAAGTAAGACTGTGTCTCCTAGTAATGTCCAATGCTATACCCATAAAGTCTCAACCTACACACGAGATGAACAAGGACAGCAATGCACATGCCAAGGTGGACATGGGAAAGACCAGGATGCTTCAGCCTTACACAAAACTACAGGCAAATAAGGAATGCTAAGAATGGGAGAAACAGTCTTCCGATTGGTTATCCAACACCAAATAGTCATCCCCGAAAAATACATACATGTAATATTATACAGACTGGATGAGTTATATTTAGGAATATATATATATATATATATGTAATATATATATGTGTGTGTATAATATATATATTAGCAATATATATACATACATACACACACATATACATGCATGCAATAACAATAAAAAAGAGGTCATGGATTTGAAAGAGAGTAATGAAGGTTATACGGGAGAATTTGGAGAGAGAAAGGGGAAGGGAGAAATGTTTGCAATTATAATCTCAAAAAAAAATTTTTTTAAAAGAAAGCATTTGTTGAAGATTTACAGTGAGTTACGGTAAACTACAACGAAATATTCGCACAAGACAGTATAGCTTCAAAAGTGACCCCTACAGTGCCCTGATTTGAGAACTTCATTAATACACTTGAAAAAAAGCTGTTGGGTCCCCTCAGCTCTTAGTCTAACTGGAGACTGTGAAGAGTAGAGGGATTCATCCAGTCTCTCCACACACAGTGCAGAGCCAGGCTTAGAATCAAGCTGTCCAGAGCCCAGTCCCGAGGCCTTTATGATGTGGGATGCAAAGGCTCGGGGCAGGTGATCAGGAATTGCTGTCAGTGTTTGCTTCTCACCCAGAACACACTCTAACCATTTACAAAGAACAGAAGGGGGCCAGCTGCTCAGCCTGCCATGTATGTTAAGTGAGGGAATTGTCCTCTCTGGTCACTAGAAGAGAAAATAACAAAGCTAGTGTACTAAAGTCACAGATAGAAAAACTAAAAATGGGGTGCAATTCTTCCCCCCATTGCTGGAGAACTAAGAGAAAATAGGGCCAAATATACCTCAGAACCACAGCAATAGTAGGTCCCAAGTGCTCAAGATGCCCCATGGGGAATAGCTATCCCAAAGAGAATCTGCACAGTTCACAAAGAACCTATTGGGTATTTTATGAAGAGCTGGAAGAGAAGCAAAGCACTCTAAGGCTCTGAGCATAAAGAAAATGTAAGGAGATGGAAATGCCATACCCTGGTTTGATCAGCGTACTTTGCATACGTGCATGGAAATGGTATAGCTCCTAAATATGTCCTATTTTTACATGTTGATGTTTCAAAGTACAATTTAAAAGCTAAGGAAACCTGAGTATTGAGGGGACTGCAGGTCTCATATTTCAGTTCCTACCTCTGAATGTCCTCCAACTCATGACTAAGTTCTGAGAGGACGCAGTAAATCAAAGCTGCAGTCTTAACATGAGGACTGCATAAGAGCTGAAAGTGCTGTCTTGGCCAAGTCTCTGTAAGACGGCGAGTGCCCGTGTATCACTTTGGCCAAGCCACTCAACTATGATCCTGTATTTGGAGTGGCTATTTTGCATGCCTTGTCAGATTGCTGTACGGATTAAATGTGGGAATGCAAACTTGCTGTGAGCAAATGCCTGGCATGTGGTAATGTTTCTTACACATTCTTACATCTTATGATATTGCTTATTAATATGGCTTCTCTGCTTTTGTAGCCTGGTGACAAAAAGATCCTCTTAGAAGCTGCCACCAGACAGCTCAGTTTCTAGCCTAGTCAGCCTATCTCTTTTCACTAGTAGGGCATTCTTTCCATTAAGAAACCCATTCTTGGCAGCTAGATAGGACCTGTCAACCACCTCCAGAGGCAGGTAGCAGGTCTGGCCAATCAGAGCTTCCCATGTCTTTGTTACAGGCATAAGTCCCTAGAAAATGCCATCCAAATCCTTCATGAGAGTTGATTTAGAGATTCTGGAAATGACAACATAGTTATTCCTTCGGGCTGGAAACCAATATGAACTCGGTAGAAGCTCCAACAGCAAGGCTTTATGGAAAAGAAGGAAAGAGAGTTTCTGGATCATGCAAGAGCAGGAGAGCTCAAGCCAAGGAGAGGCACGGCCCACAACCTCATGGTAGGTACTTCCCATGGAGAAAGCCAATCATCTCCCTGTTGTGATGGAAACAGCTAAGGTTGGCTCCCATCTTTTACACCCAGGAGTCCCTTCTCATTCATTCAATGATGGATGAGTTGGAACTAACCCGGCAGCCTGAAGAGCAAGCCTGGAAAGAACTAAACCCTAAGCCTTTCATGAACACTGGGAGAAAGGAAGACAAGCTTTACCGCTGATTCACAGCTCTGCTATGAATTGTCCTCTCTGCACCTTGTCAAGAGCTTTGTGACAAAAACAAAGGATATGCAGGTTGGAAGAATAAAGGCTTCTAAATGAAAGTGATCCTATGTCAAAATTTAGAGTCCTTGCCCTTGTCTGATAATAGATATCTTCCCTGGGAAGTCAGTATAACAGACAGGAAGAGAAACCTCTGGTGAGAACACTCCATAAAATTTACAAAGTCCTAATGCTGGCCACTGACAAAACAGACCATTGATATATTGTCCTTGGAAAAGTGGAGCATCACTTAGCCAGCCTCCAGGAGCTCATCAGCAATCCCCATCCACTATGAGATGCAACTGAGCTCTGTCTGTGCCTTCAGAGACCAAGTAACACAGCGTCCTGTACCAAACCATCTTAGTTCAAGGACACAACTTACATACCTCTCAAAAAATATGCTGTAGAAAGGAGTCCCCATACCAGTCTTTGGGCCATGCTGGGGACTCAAGCTGTGCAGAATGGGGACATTAGAGTAGGCAGATAATCATCAGATGATTACTGCTAAGAAAAAACACTTAAAGGACACCCAGGGGGAAATCAGCCACCCACAGCCCTGGGCACTCTTGCTGTAGTTTGATATCCAAAGCCATAGGCTCCAAACTTCTGTAACTGAAAATCTACTCAACAAAAATTAAAATAATCAGTCTCTAATGACACATATTTGCCTAGCTCTGAATTATACACGAGTTATTATTCTAAAATATGATGTATATTATAAAATCCATAAAAACAGATATCTTAAATGCAAAGGTGTAGCATGGCGGTAGGGTGCCTGTCTAGCATGTATAAAGCCCTAACTTCAATCCTTAGTACTCTTTAAAAATATAAATAAATAAAACAATTCTTAAAAGAGAAATAAAGGAGCAAATAATATATCTACTAATTACCATGTATTACCCTGTTTATACGTTCAGGGTAAGATTTAGAATTAGTAACAGGGGATATGAACTCTTACTTAAAATAATTTCAACTTTGTGGCCAGCCTCTTGCTGGATGATTATCTCGTACTGCATTTGCCTCAAGAGACACTTAACAAAGAACTTACACAGGCGCAGAAATGTGGTCCCTGCCTGCCTCTGTTTCCTGTCTGTGCTAAGTGCCATCTTCAATCCTAAATTGCATGTCAGAACTCTTTAAGCCATTTGCCCACTTTGTGCCTGTTGAGTGAGATGTAACTGTCTTAATATAATCTGCAAATCCACTTAATCAGGCAAATGTACAGAAAACAACGCTCCAGAAACCAGCAGAGCAACACTCCTGCTGTTAATCGCTAGGAAGCCTCTGTTCATGCCTCGGGACGCTTAAGTCCTGTGTGACAAATGGACCGTGATACGGATTGTAGGAGGCATAAACGTAGCGTGCTTCCAGATAAACCTCAGTAAATGTTTTATTCACTTTCAGGTTATGAATAAACAAAAGAGAAATTTGACTATTTCCTGCCATCTGATAGCTCATTTGGCACAACTCCACCGCTTTTAGAGACCCTGCTACAGATACCACCGACCTATGCTCTGCAGTAGCTGGGTCTCCTTCTGGCACTTCTCCTGGTCCCACTTCCTCACAACTAGAGAAGCAGAGTTCCATCCTCGGTCGGTCCAATGCCTCTGAGACAGGGTCCAGACTCCTTAGCGTGGCACAGAGACCTTTGCACCACACTCTGTCTTCCCAGCTTTATCCCTTTGACTCTCTCTTGCAAAGGCCTGTCTCCTCCCCACCTCCTGCTCAACGTGCAAGTACTGCTCCATCAAGCCACAGTCTTTCGTGTCTTTGCAGCTGCTCTCTCCTCTGCCAGGACTGTCTTAGTGTTGCATGGCCTTCCTGAGAATCTACAAGTCTCCCTTTCAACCCTCAATCAAATCCTCCCACTCTGTAGCCCAGTGAATCAGCTCCCCCAACTCCGGATGAAATGGCTATCATGTCCTCTTTTCTCCAGTTAATTATTTCAACGCTCACCTTCCTCTGAGACTTACAAAGAAATATTTCCAACAAAATCAAATGGGATTAACTCATTCTGAAAGGGTCAACCCACTGCCTGGTCAAGCACAGAGTAGAGTCAGATTCTCCCTACTCCTGTTACAGCTCCAGTGTCTGAAACCTTGAACATTCACTACTGATGACACATTTCCCAGCCCCATTGAAACATTTACAGTCTGCAGAGATGCTAAGATTGGTCCAAGTGGCTCCACTGGGCACCACACTTGGACTCCCAGCCCCCTACCTTATGTTTCTCAAAGGTGGTGGTCCAAGTTTAGTCACACTCTAGCACAAACCAGATAACCAAAAAGATACTTGGTCCTTTAGGGTGAAACTTAGTCAAAGGGACAGTGGTTCCATTTTAGGGTGTAGTTATAAAATTATTTTTATTCATGGTGTTTCAAGGAAGAATGAGATACAATCTTTAAGATGTAAGCCTGCACCTAGAGGGCTTCAGCCTCTGAGACTAAAGTGAATTTAACTTACTTTGAACAGAACTCTGACTAGCTGCCTTCTTAACTACCTCTTCTCTACACTCTTCTTCTTCAATCCCCTGCTCTGGCTCTCTTGCTTCTCACTTGCTGCATTTTGCATGTGGCCATAGCATTCCATGATGTGGGCTGCATTGTGTCCCCACAAAAGTTCATGTGGTCACGGCTTAACCCAAGGACATCAAATGGTTTTTGGAAATGAGGCCTTTATGAAGATGATCAAGTTATAGCAAAGCCATTTGGGTGAGTCTTAGACCAGTACAACTAGTATACCCAGAGAAGGAAGTACCTTGGACACAGATGCATACAGGGGAAAAACAAGATGGCAGCACTAAGAGAAGACAGTTATCTACAAGCTAGAAGAGAGATGATGCCAACCCTCACAATACCTTGAACTCAGACTTCAAGGTTCCAAAGCTGGGGGAGGGGAGAGTTGTACCACTTAAGCCACCTAAACTATGTCACCTCCTTAATGCAGCCTTAGCAAAACAGATCAATTCTATTCAGGAGTGGACTCTATCCTAATTGCTCAGACTTACACTTAGACTATTCTCAGTGTTCCTGGCATCTGTTGATGACACTGAGAATGAAAAAAAGGATGGACAGAGGGAAGGAGAAATATTGGAGTTCTTCCTTGTTCCTGGAACTTGTCACCTTAGAAGTTTGTCTTCTCAGTTTTTAAAGCTGCATTCAGTTCTGGATAGGAGGGATCTATTGGAAATTTCTGCCATCATTTTTCTTTTATAGTTTCTAGTGATGCTTTAAATAAGGTAGGCAGAGCATGGTGAGGGCTTGTTCTGAGAACTGTGGCAGAAAGTAAAGAGTTCAGCCACAGTCCAGGTCTAGCATCAGCATCCTACAGACACACAGCACGACTTAATATTCCTGGCAGCCACAGTAGAACAATTTAAGAAGAAATGGATGAAATTAACTCTAATAATGCACATTTATTTTTCAGTTTCAATATGTTGAAAAATCTTAGGTACTTTACACTGTTTAGAACTGTCTTCAAAATCAAATGCATATAATGTAGTTCTGACGGGCTGCGTAGCTAGTGGCTACTGTATTGAACAGCACCAGTGCTTGGGGTTAGTGATTTTGAATGAGAAGGGCATGGGTTTGTGTTGTGACCCATCAATGACTTGTTTAACCTTCATGTTTCCATTCTGTTTCTCCCAAATCGTGGCAATGCTACTGTCTCTCAAGGCTAACAGGAAGGTCAAATGAAATTTTCCAGGCAAAGTGTCTGACACTTTGGCAGCATAATCACCAGGTGCCAAGCTCTGTGTCATGTAACTTACATGGTAAATACTCAGTAAATTGTAGTGTGTGTTTTTAACAATCAGAGCTGTGGCAGTTTCTGCCAGATGAATAATATGCTTCTAGGTCAGTTTTTCAAGCTATAAAATGAGAAAATGAATGAATCCCCCCACTAAAAATAAAAATTACTTTCTCAATCAAGTCATGATACCGCAGAATAATCATGCCACTTTGGATTTTTTTTTTTTACTTATAACACTATAGACAAAGTGTTAGCATTCTCTTCTTTGCATGTACTTTCTGATTATTGACTTCAGTATTCCCCTTGGCAGAGAAATTGTTCCGAGCAACCAAATTCTCAAGCTGCAGTGAGTCCTGCACTGCCTTTTTATTTTTTTAAGAAGGGGAAGATTCTCCAGATCCATTCAGCCACTATTTCTGAATTACGAGTCCATAAAAAGAGATATGCCTTTTCTGTGAGATCTCATAATTCACCCTCATATAACACAGGCAATAAATGAGAGCTGATGGCTCCCTGTTAAAATATGTGAAACGGATATATTACTGTTTCCACTATATACTTCCATTTTGGCAAGCAATAAGCTCCCGTACACCTTTTGATAGTAAATTATATAACCTTATCCATACCATAACATTAAATAACATGAAACAAATCATTATCATGGTATTTGGTGCCTTAACTATTTTCAATTTTGGATATCAAAGCCCTTTACAGACACAAATGTTGATTAGCTCAATATTTATATGTAATTCTTTTTAATACACTGTTAGAAACTATATATGATGGTTAATTTTGAGTGTCAACTTAATTAGTTCTAGAATTCAGAAGAAATGAGCCTAAGGGCATGTCTATCAGAGAATATCTAAACTAGGTTAACTGACTTGGGATGACCCCTCCTAAATGTGGGCAGGGGTCTAGACAATAAGGATTCAATGGGCTGAGATTATAGACGCATAAAATGTTGCTATTTAAGCACCAATGTTCAGCTTTCTCTGATTCCTGACTGCAGATGCAATAGTGTAGCTACCTCAAGCTTCTGGCCCTGGAAACATGGGCCCAAATCAGCTCTCTCTCCATTAAGTTGCTTTTGTTGGAGTATTTTATCACAGACATGGAAAAATAACTATAGTTACTATGTACAAATACCAGGTAATCATTTCCTTAAAGATTCAAAGGGGAAGCAGCGATTCTTAACAGGAAGTGATGAGGTTTGTCTGGGGACACTTCTAGAGAAATTCTTGATCGACACAATTAGGAAAAAGAACAGAAGCACTGGCCTCTTCTGGGCAGACCAGGGTGGCTGGAGAACAGTCCCCAGTGATGAGGATAGCATTCTTAATGAAGAACAGAAGGCCAACAGAGTCAATACCAAGAAACCCTAATCAGAAGAAAAATGTTCCTCCTCCAGGGAGAGTTGGGGATCTCTTTGCTTCTCACTTCGCTGAAGGTATTTCTTCAGTGCATGGGCAAGGCAGGGAAAGGTGAATTCCCACCTCAGTTCCCACTGAGAAGAAACCTAACCAGATCAAAGTGTCAATTCATTAGCTATGAAAGGAAGGAACTGACACAGCAGATAGCAAGTTTCTAGATAAAATGATCCCACGATCAGCAAGTAAAAGAGAGAATGCTTCTGTTTCCCCACCTTTCGCCAGCACACACATACATACACACATACATACATATATACATACATGCATACATGCATAAATGTGTGACGTGACTCGTTGGCCTCACCTAGGAAATAACTTTTACCCTACTTACATGTGTCATCCTGTTAACAGTCAGATATCTCAAAATATGTGTCACTGGTTATTGAAAAATGAGTCACGGGAGTGGGGTGGGGCTAATGTGGGACAATAAAAGCTTTTGCCAAAGTCCTGACCACAGGAAAGAGCTCTAACTGACAAGGTTGGAAGTGTTCGTACAGCTGTGGATTTGTCAGTGCCCGTGTGAGTCTCTGATTTCTTCCTGAGGGGTAGATTCGCTCAACATCCTGCTAGAGGCTATGAAAGTTTCTTTCTAGTGTACTTGCAAACCACCACCCTCCCACACACTTTGAAACATTCCTCTTTGATTACACGGGGAAGTACATGATCTGCTTTGTAGGTAGACCATTAAAAAAAAAAAAGTAGTAAGAGGAAACTTCAGCTGTGTGGAAAGTGGAGATCTTGTTGAAATTAAAACAGGATATATGCTGGGTGTGATGTTCCACACCTTTAATCTGTACTTGGGAGGCAGAGGCAGGCAGATCTCTGTGAGTTCAAGGCCAGCATATGAAGAGAGTTCCAGGATAGCCAGTGCTGCTACACAGAGAAACCCTGTCTAGAAAAATAAAAGTAAAAAAAGAGAGGAAGGAAGGAAGGAAGGAAGGAAGGAAGGAAGGAAGGAAGGAAGGAAGGAAGGGGGGAAAGCCAGAATATGTGACTTGTTCATTACCCCAGAAGGTAAGCGAAGCCGCTAATGAAACATGTATCTTGGATCTGATTCTGGCCAATAAAAAGAAAGTAATTGACAAAGCAAATGTGTAGTACTTTGGGGATGGAGTGGGGAATATTATCCTATTAAATATACATATACAGAAATTAAAAGTAGGATCCACATATGAGAGAAAACATATGCTATTTGTCTTTCTGATCCTAGGTTTTCTCACATAATCTATTTTTCACCTCCATCCATTTTCTTGCTAATTTTATAATTTCATTTTTCTTTACAGCTTAACAAAATTACACTGTATGAAAATAGTTTTAAATATTTGCAATGGAGTAATACACAGTTTTAATTTGTAAGAAATTAAGCCAAGCTAAGTATATCTCAGAAACAATACTGAGCAAAAAAAATAAAGAGTGAGAAGTAAGATTTCATCTAAATTAAAAGCTTTGGGATCCAGCAATTCCACTAATGTGTATATATCCAAAAGAAATAAAATCAGTTTGTCAGATACCTGTATGCCCATATTTACTGCAGCACAATTCACAATATCCAATATTTGGAATAAAATTCCACTGATGAATGGATGAATACACACACACGCACACACACACACACACAATGATGGCTAGTTTTATGTCAAATTGACACAAGCTAGAATGTCAACTGAGGAGGGAGCCTCGATTAAGAATATGCCTCTGCAAGATCAGGCAGAGCAAGCCTGTATGCAAGGCAGTGGTTCTCAACTCTCCTAACGATAAGACCCTTTGACAGAGTTTCTCATGTTGTGACGACCCCCCCAACCATAACATTATTTTCATTTCTACTTCATAACTGTAATTTTGTTGCTGTTATAAATCATATATTAAATATCTGATATGCAGATGTTCTTTTGTGACCCCTGTGAAAGGACCATTCAACTCCCAAAGGGGTTGTGACCCATAGATTGAGAACTGCTGCCTTAGGGTATTTTCTTAACTAGTGATTGATGTAGAAGGGCCCATCCTTTGTGTTTGGTGCTATCCCTGGGCTGGTAGTCTTGGATTCTATAAGAAACAAGCCATGGGGAGCAAGCCAGTAAGGAGCACTCTGCATGGCCTCTGCACCAGCTCCTGCCTCCAGGGCAGGCCCTGCTTAAGTTCCTGTTCTTGCTTCCTTGATGATATGCAGTGATGTAGAAGCCTAAGTCAAATAAACCCTTTCCTCCCCAAGTTGCTTTTGGTCATGGTGTTTTATCAGAGCAATAGTAACCCTAACTAAGATGGATAGATAATAGATAGATAGATAGATGATAGATAGACAGATAGATGATAGATAGATAGATAGATAGATAGATAGATAGATAGATAGATAGATAGGATAAGATAGGTAGGTAGAGAAATAGAGAGAAGATAGATAGGTAGAGAGATAGAAAAATAGAGATACTAATGCTGCTCAGTCATTGCAAAGGGAAATCCTATCATTTGCAACAGCACAGAGGGACCTGTTATGTTAAACAAAAGAAGCCAGAAAGACAAAGGCTGAATTAATCTCTTACAAGTGGAGTCTCAAAACCTCAACCCCAGCAAGTAGAATAGAGACTAGTAGACACTGGTGAGGAGAGAAGGGAGTCAAGGAGAGAGTGGCCAGAATGTAGTACTATAAGTTTACAACAGGAATGAGCTCAGATGTGCTCCTTACAGTGAGCTGTATATGGTCATAATCATATTGTAAATGTTAAAGTCACTAGTAGATTTGTAATGCCCACGACAAAGAAATGGCAAATATATGAGATAGTAAATATATGTGGTAATCATCCTTGATACAAGTACAACGTATAGTGTATCAAAATCACATATGCATAATTATTGTTTGGGAGGTTTTTTAAGGCAGTTCTGCATCTTTGACGCTCAGCAGTTAGTTCTCATCCACATTGACTTTACATTGTTGAATGTGGTAACTTAAGTTACCAATGCGCAGAGCTTGCTGGTGAGTCCTCACACTCATTACATTTCCTGAACAAATGTGCAGGTATATGATATGGAACATTCCTTATTCTTTGGCCCAGACAGCTTTATAGAGCCTGGCATCAGTGCACACAACGGGAGTCTCCATCTCCTTCATGGAAAGTTTCCAGATTTGAGTGCCTGAGGAACACGCTTCTTGAAGCCCACTCCACGGATGTGCTTGTGAATGCTGATGGTGTATTGATGTGTGTGTGTGTGTGTGTGTGTGTGTGTGTGTGTGTGTGTGTGTGTACAATATATACATACAACCTTCTAAGTTAATGTTTGCTGTTTGTGTGTATATAGTTTCAGGACTGGCCACTTTGTACTGGACAGCCAATAAAGGGCTCATCCCTGGGAAAGGCTAATGCCCCTTCAGCAGACATCAGTTGCCTGCAGTCCCTTGTCCAGGAGGGCGACTCCATGAGATGTTTTTTCCCTTCCAAATTATCCTATCTATTGATATTAGCATTATTCTGGGCTTGTTTGTGTATCCATTTCTATGAGAGACTGTTTCATAGCAGACTTCCCGGAACTCTGCCTCTTACAGTCTCCCACCTAGTCTTCCCCAGGGTTCCCTAAGCCATCGATGCGGGAGCTGTAATGTAGAAGTAGCCACTGGGGCTGATTGTTATGTGTTATGTGTTATGTCACCATTGTTATGTGTCCAGTTGTGTTTTTCTGTTTTGGTCTACATTTGCCGTAAAGAGAGGTTTCTTTGATGAGGGGGTGACGGCTGCACTAATCTGCGGGCGCAAGGATAAGAGTTAGTAAGGGTTTCTATTGGCCTAGCAAACTGCAAACTGATAGCAGTAGATTCTTTTCTGAGGTCTACGACCTCACTAACCCTGGGAAGCTGGTTGCATTTCTAGTATGAGGCATGACACAACACCCCCATTGAGTGGGCCTCAAATCCAATTAGACAGCTGCTGTTTACCACTGACATGTGAGTAGCACTTGTAGCACCCTTGTGGAGAGCTTGCCACGCTGGTCATTGTTGTTTCACAGGTGTCACAGCTGAGTAGAACCATTCATTGCTTCCTTCACTTGGCAGTTTGCGTAGTATTTTCTGGTACTATGGAAGTTAGACTAGAGGGAGGGGTCTTTTAGTCTAGATCTGGCTGGAATAGTCCTAGTGCTGGTTCCTGAGTGTGTGGTATCTTCAGCAATAGGGGCTTACCTTCAGCCTCTGAGAGACAATCAGAGGCTACAGCCATAATCCATAATTATTATAATATAATAATAATCTATTGTTTTGAGAGTCACTTGGTCTACCTTGACCTGCCTGGTATTAGGGTTTTTGTTAGTTCATGGTTCTTGTGGGGAGCATTGTCAGCCCTAGTTATGTAACTTCCTTTTAGATAGATGGATGATAGAGCGAGAGAGAGATGATGGATAGATAGATTTATATAAATTTATATATTTATATTTATGTTTATATAAATATAAACACACATACATACACATACTCATAATTTGTGTATTATTTTAGGTAAAAATAAAATAATAAAATTCCTTGATGCTTTATCAAACTACCTCACTTGTCCATCTGTGCCCTGTATTGACTCCCTCCCCACTCCCCAGATCAAGCCTCCTCCCTCTTTGGCCACTTCCCACTACATATCACCTGAATCTTACTATGCCTCTCCCAAGTGACACCCCCCATCATCCCTTTTACTCTCCTGGTTTCTGTAGCGACTCTACGTTGTGTACACACATCTGAGGGTTTGGAGCTAGGAACCACATGAGAGAGAATATGTGCCATTTGTCTTTCTGGGTTTGGATCACCTTACTCAATATTATTTTTTTCTTGGTCCATCCATTTATCTGCAAGGTTCATGATTCCATTCTTCTTTGAAGCTGAATAGTATCCCATTGTAGATACACACCAAGTTTTCATTATTCATTCACCAGTTGATGGCTATTAAGGTTGTTTCCATTCCCTAGCAATTGTAAATAGGGAGGCAGTAGACCCTGAGAAAGTGTCTGTGGAATAGGATGTCAAGCCCTTTGGACATATGTCAAGGAGTGGTGTATCCATTTAAGGTGGATTTACTTTTGGCCCTATGAGGATTCTTCATACTTTCCAGAGTGGCCGCAACACTGTGCACTGTCAGCAACAATGAATGAGGTTCCCCTCGAGGAATGATTTTCAAAGGTACGAAAAATGTACTTTTTAAAAATGTGTATTTATGTATGTCTGTGCATATGTGTGGCCACATGTGTTTGGATGCCTGTGGGGACCAGAAAAGGGAGTCTGGAGCTGGAATTACAGGTGCTTGTGAGACACCCAAAGTGGAGACAGAGATCCAAACTCCAGTCCTCTCAAAGAGCAGCCAGCACCCTTAGCCACTGAGCCATCTCCTTAGCCCCTAAATACTTTCATGTGTACTTCACAAAGCACTATCAAGATAACCCATAAAATTGATTTTTAAATAATTTTTAGATCGTATATACAATAAAGGTCTTGCATCTGAAATGTATTTTGAAAACTATTTTAACTCAATTAAAGGAAAATAACTCAATTAAAATAGGAACAATCTACTTTAATAGTTTTTCTCCAAAGAAGTTATATCAATAGGTAATAGGCAAATGAGAAGAATGTCTGTGTCATAATCCATCAGGAAAATGAAAATCAAAATTATAATGGCATAGTATTTCCCACACACTAAAGGCTCCGATAAAGTCAGAGAGCAGACACTGGCACGGATGTCGAAAATGTTAAAAATGTTAAACAGCATCCATGAGGCCCAGCAGCTCCACTTCTACATATGCACCAAAGAGAAGTAAAAACACACATCTGGACAAAACCTGCATGGTGTGCCCCCAGGAGCATCGATTGCCGTACCAAAACCCAGAAGCCATCATCTATCAACTGGACAAACATAAGAAAGTTCCATCCAAACATAAAAAGGAGTGAATTATTCATCTATGGTATGACATGGATGAGTCCTGAAAACACTGGGACAAGTGAAGACAATTACAGAGGAGCACATATCATATGAGTCTCTTCATTTGAGAAGCTCTAAATAGGCTTCTGTACAGGTACAATGTATGGTAGCCGTTGCCCAGGGCAAGGAGGGAAACAGGACAGGAATGCCAATCAGAAGTAATAATACTGTTCTAAAGTTGACTTTAAATATATAAGAACCACTGAGACAATTGAAAAACAAGTAATACATCTTAATAATAGTGTCCTTTTAAAAAGAGAGAGAGAAAGAGAGAGAGAGAAAGAGAGGGAGAGGGAGAATTTAGCTAACTACAGTGTGGCTTATTTCTGGTTTGAATTCCAGAACATACACTAGCAAAATATAAATAAAACCTGAAGATTAGTTAGTAGTAATAATAACTTCTTGGCTTTGATAAATACACACAATAATGTAAATTGGTAACAATTAAAGGAAACCAGGTAAATTTTAAATCATTTGAAAATGAACATTTTAATGGCAAGTAAAAGAACATAATGATAATTCCATCATAATAATATTCAAGTGATGCTTATAAACACAGAAAACTACAACGTGTTATGTGGGACACATGCAAGCACTGGGTATAAAATATTCATGAGCACGAGAAAGCAAATTCAGGACAGTGAGGATCTCTAGGAAGGAAGACAGGAAAGACAGTGGGAGGGGAGCTAGAAATCACTGCAATACTTCCTAAGTAAATTCCCAAGCAAATACAACCAAATGCTAAGATGGGCTAAACTAGTGATACACAGTCCAGGCATTTACGTTGCTGTGTGTCTTAGTATGTTTGAAATCCTTCTGTATCAGAGGACAGTATGGATCAGGCAACATCTGAAGATGTTTGTGCCTCAAGTAGCAATGTCTATGGAGCATCAGGCATGCTGACACTTTGGTTCTGTTGTCAAGGCAACATACACGACTAGGGCTTGTTAAGTCAAGATGGCATATCACTACAGGAGCGTCACTGACTGACAGGAAGAGCATGCGGTTTGTCACAGTAGACCTCTTAGCTGTGCAGTTAGGCCGCTCGCTGATTAAACTTCTATCACTGTGGCCAGGACAGCAAACCTCTCTGCACCTTGGGTGATTCACAGTGGCCAAATGGGGATGAGCATACTGTCTCTGATACAGTAGCGTTCCAACAAGGTGATCCAGGTAGACCAGTGGCTCTCAACCTTCCTAATTCTGAGACCCTTTAATATAGCTCTTCATGTTGGGATGACCCCCCAACATAAAATATTTTGTTGCTACTTCTTAACTATAATTATGCTACTGTAATCATCTTAATGTAAATATCTGATATGCAGATCATCTCAGGCAACACCTAGGAAAGGGTCACTCAATGCCCAAAGGTATCACAACTCACAGGTTGAGAACTGTTGGTGTAGCCTAATAGTCTGCCCCACAGACATCTGGCAATATCTAGAGATATTTGGGGTTACCACACTTTGAAAAATAGAGATGTTTCTGGCACCCTAATAAGCACAGACTAGGAATGCTGCCTCCACAAGAAAGAATGACTCCATAGTCCATCATTCTGGGGTTGAGAGGCCCTAACGTGAAACCGTTAGCACAACGCCTGGCACAACAGCACTGTGAGATTGGCTGTGGCATTACCGTCATTGTTAAGGTCATAGTGTAACACCAGGAGAGACAGGCCCAACACAGTTTGCACTACAGCTGAATGCCTCAAGTGCTTTTGGAACAGAAGAGATGCCTTCTCTGCTTTGCTCCTGCCTCTGAGCAGCCAGCTCTTTTCTTCCTCTCCACTGCCATTTCTTATTTCTACTTTGTAGCTGCATTAATCAACCCCCAGAAAAGCTTTCGGCACCAGTGATAGAAAAGGGCGTAGACTTTCACAGATAAAGTTGTATCTCTATCAAGCATCCCTGCACAGCCCAGGAAAACAGCCTTCACAAGAAGCCACTCTGGGCAAAGCAGCAAATTATCCACTCTTAACCTTGGACTCCTTTGAAAAGAAAACATTTGACAAGGAAAGAACAGCCAAGACAAAGCCAACAGAAGCCAGATAAATTCTGTAGCCACTTTCAGGGTCAGCACAGAAGTGGATCCTCTTTCCCACCCTGTATGTAAACTGCTGCATTAGTGCACAGTAGGACTACCAACCATCACATTTAAATGATATGTAGGTAGGGGTTCAGAATCAAAGGCCTCCATTATTTTTATAAAGAGAAGTTCTTCTGTATAAAGTAACAAGCAAGCTGCCACATCTTCAGATGTGGGGTGGGGTGGCACATATCTGCAATCCTATAGTCGTAATCCTGATCTCAGATGGCTGAGACCAGAGACTGTAGTTCAAGGCCAGCGGGAGTATATCATCCTAAGAGAAAATTTCCCCCTATTACTCCCTACCTTCTCTTGCAGACCACAACAAAAATCTGCCCACGGGGCTCAAGCCTGGAGCCTGTGAATTTCGATTAAGTAATTTTCCACTAAGATAGAAACATTCATGAAATCTGCATTTTAAAGACAAGCTGCAGGATCACCTTCCTGTCAGTAGTCTCCCTTCTCATTTCTAGAGCTGGGCGCTAGGAAAGGATCCCTGGAGAGAGGCCAAGTCAACTGTGACTCTTCTGTCCCAGAACAGAATCTCCAGAGAGTATTCACAGTTCCCACAGAGGACAGAGGTAGGATGCACACAAAAAGAGGAACTCAATGATTCCACTCATGAGTGAGAAAAGTAGAGAAGGCCAACGTGTGGTATCGGAAGGAAGCTGAGGCCAAGTCCACCGTGGGCAGTGCTTCTCCCCAGCTGAGTTTTATGCGCACTTTCCCTCTCTCTAAAGTGCAGCAAGCTGGTGATGCTGGGGGTTTATGAGGTTTCATCAAGGCACTTGGGAGGCCACCCAGCTCCAGAGAGTGGCCCTAACCATGCACAGGCTGGGAGCACAAAGAGGAGTCCATGGGTTTAAAAAAAAAAAAAAAAAAAAAAACATAAAATTGGGAGGGAAGAGGTAGAGGGATAGGAACAGACTGGAAAGAAGAAGATTTGGTCAAAATATTATACGCGTGTATAAAATTCTCAAACAGTTAAAAAAAAAAGAAAGGAAGGATGGAAGAAGGAAAGAAAGAGAAAAAGAATCGAAAGAAAAGATTACCATCAAATCAAGCAAGTAAAGCAGTGAGTTTCTCCTTACTTCTGGAATAAGACTAGAATAGATTCAGGAACACACACTATTTTGATGTTTGCATTCCTCTCTCTACTGACTCATGAATATTCTTAGATCTTTCTGAAGTTCCCAGAACTCCTGTCTGCTGTATCCCTCTGATCTTGCCCTCCTGGCTTCTCTTTCCCATGAAGCTTCAGTAGCTATTAATACTTCATCCAAGACCACCGAGCACTTCCTCTGTTCAGTACCCAGGAGGTCATACTAACAGACTATACATAATTGCATTATATATGACTTTGCAATTAGCATATGATGACAGGTATTGTTCTCTGATTCTCTCTTATTGGTAGATTGTCTTCCCACATTTCTCCAGGTTAAGGTTTACTTTGTATTCCTTGCAGTACACCTAAAACTCTTTAAACATACTACTGAACAAATTGGATGAAATTGCCTATGCAGAGGTCCTAGTTTTATGCCTCTCATTGTGCCTCTCATATGCACTTAGATTGACCCATGTCGAATGGGTGGAATCATGCCACTGTCAGTCAGTTCTCTTTGAAATCCCAGAGACTGTCACAGAGGTGTATGAAGAACTTCCACCATTAAATCCTCACTGACAATGAGAAGACAGTGGTTGTTTCATGAGTTAGAGGTCAGATGGAGACAAGGGATGGACAGAGAGCATTCATACACGTTTCACCCCTTTTTCATGTCTGTCATAAGCTCCTACCCGCTGAGCATTTTCTTTGTTAATAATAATAATAAAACGTGTCAATGTCCCCATCCCCAGAACCTAGAAACAGGTTATAGTACATGCAAAGACGAGTTAAGATTGCGGATTTAAATTAAGTTTGCCTGTGTTCCTACAGTTTCTGAGCACTGAGGCAAGTTGAAATCCTCCTTAAACACTGTCCCACAGTCAGAAGTGTCCCTCGAAGACACTCTCTGCACTGGTGACTGTGAAGCCCAGAAGCAGCCAGCCCCGTACCAAAAGGCCAGACACACTCATCACAGGACTGGGGCCAGAGTACAGGGACCCAGTGACCACATCTTCTATTGCACAGTCCACCTCTCTTACCGAATACCCCACCCCTTCCATGTGTAGTTCCAAGAGCATCTAGTAACATGTAGTCCTACATGAACCGGTCCAAAACACGCAGTTGGTACATTCACTACCATCTTCATGACTTTCTTCTTATCCCTTGATCTGGCTGCTTGTTTCTAGGCCTTGCTAGACTCACCAACATGTCCCACCTCAGGCATGGCTCTTGAGTTCCAGTGTCATCTAAGAACCAGATCTCATAGGTCCAAGACTATACAATCAACAATCATTTATTTTCCCACTCTGATCCTGAGAATGAATACAATACCCTGTGTTTAATATCTCTGTTTCATGATCACTGGACAGAACATAACCTTCTTGTGTTGCCCTCGATAGATATGGAGAAATGGGCTTAGGGACCATGTGCTTACCTCCCAATCAGGAAGCAGCTCTGTCCAGAAGAGAGCAGGACCTGGTGGGAAGGAAGTGGGGTTGTCAGAGGAACCCACTGCTACTGTGAGTCTGCTGCTTGCTACTCATCAGCCCAAAATCACACAGGCCAAGTAATTGCTTTTCTGGGGTTCATTCCAAAAGAGTTTATTTCTTAAGATAGTGAACAGTTCAAGAAAGCTAGTCTTCTGAGAACAGAAAAGGGGGAGGGGAGAGGAAGAGAACCAGAGAGAGAGAGAGAGAGAGAGAAAAAAAAACAGCCCACACTTGGTGCTCACTCACTGGCCTGAACCAAATGCTACTAATCAAAGGGAAAGCCATTAATGAGTGTGAGCTCACACAGTTAATCAGAAATTTAGAACTTAAGGTCTGTATTACTGCCTTCACCCAACATACATTTCATGCTTCGTTTTCAATTACTCCTTAGTCAATTAGCTATGCAGCTTAAATGAGATGAGTGGAACTTGGGAGATTAAACCTAATACAGTCAGTTAGCAAAGCTTTAGCGTTCAGGAGTTTAAAACGATGATCATAGAACATAAACTGCCCTAACCCTTGCTAAGCCAGGCTACACCAAACCGCACCATCAACAGTGTACAGCCGTGTCAGACACTTTTAGGGGATTTGAAAAAACCACCGTACCTTGTCTCATTCTTTTCTCTTCTCGCTGTACCTCTAGCTTTGCCAGATCCTCCCCAAACTCTCTGTGAATCTTCTGTGGGGGCTGTGTGTTTTGCTTTACTTGTTGGAGCAACTTTGAAGACTGTCTTTTCTTCCTTCAAATCATTTTACATTTGACTGGCTCATTTTTTTTCTGAATTAGCAAACAGATAACCCTTGGTAAGAGAACTAATTTTTTAAAGGGAAGGCCATTTGCGAATGACCTTTAAGCAGAATAAGTATCCTGGAATGCTGTAGAGTGCCAGTGTCAAAGACACAGATTGTCTTCCAACTGTCTATCCAACAGGCAGAATGATCCTGTAAAAGTGACTTAAGTTGAATCACACAGTCATTCACGCAGCAAATATTTACTGTACATCTGGCATAGAAAAGAAGGCCATGCTAGGTTCGTACCATGTGGGGTGGCTCACAGCTCTATAAAACAGGGTCCCCATGGAGACCAAAGTCTGTGAAGCCCTGTGTCTGATAAGTACCCAAAGTCATGAACAAATAAAGCGCCACGGGAACTCAAAGAATCAGGGCATGGTGGAGCATGCCTCTAATCCCAGTGTTCAGGAGGCTGAGGCAGGAGGACTGTGAATTCAAGGCTAGCTTGACCTACGGAGTAAGACACTGTCTCAAAAAAAAAAAAAAACAAAAAAACAAAACCAAGAGGGGAGCAGGGGACCTGTTTGAAAGCTAACACATGAACCAGCATTGAGACTCTAAGAAGAAAAAAAAAAAGCTGTCAGAAGCACGAAACATAAACAAAAGAAATTCCCTACTTGGGACAAAGGAAGATATTAAAGGTGTCTGAGCCCTTCAGGAAGGTATCAAGGATAGTGACGATAGCCTTCAGAGCTACAGCTCTGTCCTGCATCATGGAACACGTCTGTAATCCCAGCTCTTGGAAGGCAGGGCCATGAGGATCAGGAGTTCGAGGTCACCCTTGATCAAGTTTAAGGCCAGTCTCAAAACAGAAAGAAAGAAAAGGTGGGAAGAGAGAACTAGAATTTAACCCAATGGGAGAGCACTTGTGTAATACGCACAGTCCTGGGTTCAATCCCCAATGCTGCGAAATCTACAAATAAAGAAAATAAAAAAAAATAAAAATAAAAAAACTAAAACTAAAAAATTTCTAGAGACAAACAGAAAACCCTTTCAAGGTCCACCATGGTGACACACAGCCTACAACCCAGCACTTGGCAGAAAGTCTGGACAAGTGGTCACCAAAGGCCCAGGCGGACATCAGTGCAGATTTAAACGAATGAGTAGTCTAAGAGAAACCATGTCCTCTTCTGTGCATATAGGGTTTCTACAATATCAGGAAGTCCTGACCCTGCATGTGCATTAGACTCCCCTGGGAACTATGTGAAAACACACAGTTGAGGCAGTTCAGCTGCACCCTGACAATGACAAGCGTGCTCCTGGGGTGAGGGTCTGGTGCTAAAGTGGACACCCAGAACCTCCAGGCACTGCAGTCTTCTTCCCAACTTCTTTGGATGAGGGTTTGGGGGTGGTGGTGGTGATAGTTTCCCAGTTGGCAATATAAATCATTTTGCCATTGATCAATAGTCCCTGCAGAACAATGTGTTCCACATTTATATCCCAGGAATCAGGATGTAAAGGCAGTAGGATCGAGAGTTCTAAGACAACCTGGGCTTCATAAAACCCTACCCCCCAAAAATAAATAAATAATAAATATTCTTGATACAGAGAAACACCTTAACTAAGTATTACTTAGTAAGTACACTTACTAAGTGAAGACACATGTTGTCTCACTCAGAGAGAGCTGTGGAACAGAAAGGGTTAACAGAAAAAAGAGTGGCCCAGGTCTGGAGTTGTTCTAACTCAGGGCAAGTTAAGGCCTGTGCTGCAGGATGGTAGGTGTGCTGACATTCTTTACCCTTCTAGCTCATAGTCTATCTCTGACTATTTTACGAATAGATTCCACCACCATCGAGTGAATCTTCGCAGGACAGACATTACAAATGCTCTTTTTCTAGATGAGGAAACACAGGAGAGAGGCAGAAAATGGGCCTTGACCACATACCCAGCTGACAAAACCTGGATGGGAAAGGACACAGGCTTCCTGCCAGGACTCTCCTCACCTTCTGTTGCCTCCATAGAACAGAGAATGTAGAGACCCTGAGCTGTGGGTGAGGGAGCAGAGGTAAAATCTTAGTGAAATCTCTTAGTGAAAGCTGTTTCTCCCACTGGATTTATAGTTGTAACTCAAAAAGGCAGAGCAAGGCTGGGTGGTTTTAATTTCCCCTTGTATTTTCTCCATGCTGTGGCAGAGCACCTAGAAGAACTCAACTCTAAAAATTCAGCCCCAGAACGGAAAGCCAGAAAAGTAAGTAATGTGAGTCACCCAGAGTTGGATAATCGTGACTATGAATCAGATATTTGCTGGGTGGCGAGGCTGTGAAAGGCTGTCTGTAGTGGTATGGATTTGTCACTCGGTCAAACAGCAGTCACCTGTTTGAAGAAGAATTGATTGTACTCCGAAGACTTAAACTGACACTTTCTGGCCAAGAAAAATCGCCTAAAGAAAGTTCTAAATAGTTTGTCATTTATATCAGTTACCACACAAAGTAAATGAGAAATACTCTCCCATTCAGAATCAAACGTCAAAGCCATTCTTCCAGAGAGCAGTAGGTTTCAGAGAGTAGAAATCCACTTAAGCAAAAGGTGTGGGGAATACCCAGAGACTCTCACACTCGGGGCTACAGAGATGGCTCAATAGACACAGTGCTCACTGCACAAGCACCAGGACCTAAGTTCGGATCCTCAACACCCAGGGAAGAGCTCGGCACAACAATGCATGGAGACTGGAGGATATCAGGAGCACACAACCAACCAGTCTAGCCAAGTGGTGAGCTCCAGCTTCATTGACAAGACTGTCTCAAACACTTAAGGTAGAAATTCACAGAGGACAACACCTGCTCTGGACCTCCGGGTCTTCACAGGCCCACACAAGGGTGAATGTATTGACTTACTGCACACAGCACACACCCAGGCACACGTGAGACAGACTGAGCTTGTGTCTTCTCCCACATCATTCTCTCCCAAACTCTCTCCTGTTTGTCCCTGAGCTAAGTTCCTGTTCATTAAAGACACCAGTCTGAGTCCACTGGACCTCTATGGACTGCTTCTTTCTCTTGTGTTTCTATTGCAAATTCTCAAAAGAGAGAATCTGACTGGATATTGACAAACCAAAGGATTGGTTTGACTGTGGTCACAATGAGTCCAATAAGGGAAGAAGGCTGGGAGTCTAGTACAAACATCACAAACATTCCCAGGATCCTTCCCCCATCTCAAGATCAGCTGTTGTGGGAGTTTCTCTATGCGGTGTGTGTGTGTGTGTGTGTGTGTGTGTGTGTGTGTATGTGTGTGTGTGTGTATTGTTTTTGTTTATAGAAAAGTAAGCTATGGTTGGGACAAACATCCCCTAAACTACCTAGAAAATCATTTTATATAATTGTAAGAGGTTGTTCTAGAGAAGCTAGCTGAAACAAAGACAGAGTTTTGTGCGTTCTTAAATTTCCACGAAATCACCATACTTCATGTCCCAGACGTGTGTTGTGTAACATAAATCCCAGAACACATCAGCAAATGATCTATGCTTTCAAGCTGCTACTGTATTTCATCCTATTTGTACCATAAGACTTGATTGCAGTAGGTAGCTTTAGCCTTTGGAAATTTTTTTCTTTGAAATAGATCTGTTTACACTCTCCATGCCAAATGATAGAAATGACACCTAATTTACAGATTTGCTTTTCTGTTGGAGAACAGTTCTGTTTTTCCTAACACAGAGCTAGAAATGAGGTATACAGCAAAGACAGTCTACATCTTGTTCCCTGAGTATTTGGGTATCTATTATTTGCCAAGTATCTTGACACTAGCTTTGGGATATTGGCACTTTACCCTCACAACCGCCTTCCAGGGGAAGATGCTACGATCTACACTAAACAACCTTAGTACTGGAAGAGTCCTCATCTCTCGGGGCTTCCATCTTCCCAGGTACAAAATGAGATCATATTACCAGAATGGTTCCTCAGGAGACGGTGGTGAGGATGAGTAAGGCACAAGCCTCTGAAAACAAAGTTCCTGGATTCTAGGATAAAAACGCAAATATGCATGTGCTGAGTGACCAGGAAAAGAACAATGAAGCTAAGATTGGAATCCCAGGATCCGCGCCTCTGCCAGCTACAGCTGTGTGTGGGTAGGTGAGCCCTAAAAGCCTCCATTTCCTCACTGCACGATGGAGGAACTACCTGCCTTACAGGGCTACTTAAGAGCTCTGCGTGTTTTCAACATGGAATCTGGATGTAAAACTTTGATGGGATCAATTCTTTACAAAGTCAAGTTGAGGAAAAATATAAATTTGAATTCTAAGAGCATCTTAGGAAAGGAGTGTAATTTATTCATCTTTAAAAGGTCAAATGACAAAAGTTGATCTGATCTGGATTCAGAGAGAAATTGAGAGTTCAGGTAAAATGTATTTTCATTCTTGGACTAGGCCACGCCTATGACTTTTCCTCCAGGCTCATGGACATGTGACAGAGAAGTCCCTCATTGGTTCAAGAAAAGCAGAGAGGCTGCTGGGATAATAGACATATGAGCACTGTGTACAGCTTGGCAGCTTGAACCACACAGCACATGATCTCTAGACAGCCCAAGCCCGCAATGCAGATGAAGCATCCACAAACACAGAGATGGGCTCTGTCATTTGAGGGCCTAGGTTTGGGTGTATACACGTGGCTTTATGGAATACAGCCTGATTCAGAGAATTCACTTGGTGAACATAGGCTACTGATGAACATAGGCCCTAGATTAACAAGGTGAGCCCTTGAAGAAAGAAGTACACACCGTGTTGAGGAATCCCCCCATGCATTAATCCACCCAAGCCTTCTTGGGTTTAGGTCCTAAGTCCTAAGTAGTCCTGGTGCCAGGCCACCAGGGGAATGCTTATTTCCCATAGAGACTGTTTTATAAATGTAGATTTCATCCCTAGAAAACAATTTATACCATAGAAAAATAGCATTCACACCAGTATATGCTTGTATGGATACTCTGAAGTATAAAACCAAAATACTTAATAAGAAGTCATCTTGGAAATGTGCTCTCGGGAGAACTTTTCAACGCGGACCAAAGAAAGCATTTAAATTAAGAGGGTGTGATAGCTATTATTGATTGTCAACTTAACTACATCTGGAATTAACAAGCAACTGGGTACTCTTGTGAGGAATCTTTTCTTAATTAAATCTTTAGAGGTGGGAAGACCACTTTTAATCCAGATCTTTTGAAGTGGGATGATCCACCTTTAATTCAGACCACACCTTCTGCTTGCAGCCTGTGTAAAGGACATGGAAGAAGGAAGCTTGCTCTCTTTTCTGCTTGCCCTCACTCTCACTGGCAAGAACACTCCTTCACTAGCATTAGAGCCTGCTTCTTCAGGATTCCAGTGTATACTAAAAAACCATTTGAGACACTCAGTCTCGTGGACTGAACAACTACTGTATTCTTTTACTTTCTGTTGGTAGACTAGCTGAGCCACAGCCTATAAGCCACTCTAATAAATTATATATATATATATATATATATATATATATTCACTCTGTAGAGAGACACTGACTAATACAGAGAGTAGAGAAGGCAAGGTGTCTGTTCAATGGTAGAACACCAGCCTAGCATGCATGAATCCATGGTTAACCATCAACATCACAGAAAATAAATAACTAAACAGTTTGGCAAATACACCAAAATTCAAACAGAAGATGGCATGTTTTTCTGGAAAAATCTCTCTGAAGTAACAGTAAGCTTACGCTGCTCGTTGCTTTCAGGATCTCCAAATTGTTCAAAATTGAAAGGCATGTGTTTCTTCCAAAGCAGACAGGATAAGTTCATAAGGCCTTAACCCTACACAAAGAGCTACAGACAATTAAGGAATGCTGAGAGTGGGAGATGGAGATGTAGACTCTGGGCAAAAAGCAGTTTATTCTTTAGCTAATTCAACCTCTGGTCCTAGAGGGTTTCAGCTCTGTACAATCTGATCTTCAAGATACTAGCTCAGACCTAGAAGGATTTAGCCTCCAAGACTTAGCTGCTGACTGACTCTGACTAGCTCCTTCTGAACTCAAAAGCTGTACTGAACTTAACTGATTCTTCTGATTGGCTGATTCAACTGGGTACCAAGTTTGGGTTCCTCTAGTTGCTCTGTGGGTGATCTAATCCATTGCTGACAGGGAACACCCGGCTCATGTTGATTGTTTCTGGATCCCAAGCAAGCCACACTAGGGAGTTTCCCATCTGTAAGGGACCACCTCCTATATCTCTTGCTGATTTACATTCATTAGATATATGAATGTTGACCAGTGTTGACCCTTATCACATCTTTTACAAATCCCAGAGGCCAAAGCAGTCTCTTCAAGGGAGGAGTACACCGGCGAATTGGTTGTTCAATATCAAAAGGTCAGCCCTGAGGATGTGGGGGCAACCTGCATTGTTCAGACTGAGCAGGTTATGTTTGGGAATACATATAAACATATACATATATTCATGTAGCAACAATTAAAAGGAAGAGAACCATGAATTTAAAAGAGAGCAAGAAGGAGTATATGAGAGGTTTTGAAGGGAGGAAAGGGTAGGGAGAATGATGTAATTATATTATGTTATGTTATAAAAGAATAATGAGGGGAAAGGAAGTCACATGTCTCAACATTTCCTTGAAATTTTGAATTTCGAATACCACTGAAGGTCCGAACTGTCCAATCTGGAGAAGAGTCTCTGTCCTTGAAGAATGTCTTCAGTGAGCTAGTGTTCTTTTCATCGATCTCAATAGATATCTCTAGTTCCTGGACGATTTGGTTCCCTTCCTATAAAATGGAAATAGTAATTACTAATAATTCTAGAATGAAGGAGATATTATACACAGTGTTTAAAGCAATTCCCTGAGAGCAAGTGATTAATAAATCTTACTGATCTTCATGATCATTATTGCTATCATTAACATTATTGTAAATTCTTCTGGATTTCTTCTCATATCTTTGAGTTTGCTTATATGGTGAATTGATTACATTTATTTATTTACATATGTTGAACCATCCTTGCATTGCTGGGATTAAGCATACTTGATCATGGTGGATGATCTTTTTGATGTGTTCTTAGCAAGTATTTTATTGAGTATTTTTGCATCTAAGTAAGGGAAATTGATCTGTAATTCTCTTTTCGGGGGGTCTTTATGTGGTTTGGCTATCAGGGAAACTGAGGCCTCATAAATGAACTGGGCAATGTTCCTTCTGTTTCTATTTTGTGGAATACTTTGGGTTGTTTTAGTATTAACTCTTCTTTGAAAGTCTGGTAGAATTCTGCACTAATACCATCTGGCCCTGGGCTTGCTTTTGTGGTTGAGAGACTTTTAACCATAGCTTCTCTTTCACTGGATGTTATAGGTCTGTTTAAATTGCTTGCCTGATCTTGGTTTAACTTTAGTAAGTGGTATCTAGCAAGAAAATTATCCCTTTCTTTTAGATTTTCCAATTTGGTTGAGAACAGGTTTTTAAAGTGTATCCTGATGATTCTCTGGGCTTCCTGGATGTCTGTTGTTATGCCCCCTTTTCATTTCTGATTTTATTAATTTGGATTTTCTCTTTGCAGCTTTTAGTTAATTCAGACAAGAGTAGGCCAATCTTACTGAATTTCTCAAAGAATCAATTCTATTTTATTTTTCACTTTCATTTTTTTAAAGATAGGCATAAATTTTGCCTGTCCGTAAGTGAGAACATGGCAGGTCTGAGGACTTTTCTGTTCAGTCTTGGGTACCATCTCACTCCAGACAGATTCAAAGACAAGAATCCTCATCAGCACTTCCAAAGCCTTGGCAGGTACATGAAGACTGCACTGGTCCTGGAAGGATGACAGATGGGCAAGAAAAGAGGAAGGAGAGGCAGAGAATCTTACCTGTGGCTGGTAACATCCACTCTCCTGGCCTGATGGGCAGATATTTGGAGTAAAATTTCCCCTGGGTGCTGACTTGAGCTCACTGCAGACCACAGTACAGGACCTCTGATTAGCCACATTCCCACAATATGGGCCCTGCCTTACATTCTAGATGGGCCTAATCCTGGTCTCATTTCAACTGGCAGGTCACTCCCTACAGATGGGCAGGGCCTCCTTGGCATTCCTCTTGGTTTCTATAGGCACAGGAAGGATACAGCAAGGTTCCAGCAATTTCTTACATGAAGGCCAACTACCGATCCTCAGGAAACCTTCATGTAGTCATCCCTCGGTATTTATGTGGGTGAGTTTCAGTAGTCCCTGATCATACCAAGATCCTTGGATGCTCCCGTCCCTTTTGAAATTTGGCAAAGCATCTGCATACCAGCTGAGAACATGCTTCAGATCATCTCTAGATCATTTATAATACCGAATAGCACAATATTATGTAAATAGTTTTTAGTAAATAAGGTAAGGAAAGTCCATGTATGAACACAAATATTTCCCCTCCAAATTTAGATCCACTAATTTTTAGATCTCCCAAAATTTTAGAATCTACAGGCACAAACACATGAATACAGAGTGCTGATTATACAATACTGGGTATTCAAGCAATCTATCTATTCCCTAGACCTCTTTGGCTTTGTTGGGCATCCTCAATAGTGTATCCTCAGCTACAGAAACACACACAAGCTCTATGAATATTCCCCTTCTAAGCCACCTGTTCCCACTGGTCCTCTAGAGAGGATATGCATCAGGGCAATAGTTTTTCCCAAGAAAATAATCTCCTTACATACGTCTTATGACCCTCTCTCTTCTCCCAACTTATTTTAATGTGTTTAAATAGAAAAAGTTCAAAAGGCCTTGAAGTGCTTTATGGAAAGTTTCTTTGTAAAGTTGCTGTGGAGTGGGAAAGCACACGTTTTGAGACATGGTGCCTGTATAAAAAGTTCTATTTCTTTATCCTGTTTCCTAAGGAGGTTCTGTGGTGTTCTGAACAACATAGTGAGTTATCGTTATTGTCCAAAGCCAGGTAGAGACTTGGGTTTTCCAAGTCCATGATGTGCTCTTTCAGCTACACCCATGGCATGGATGGTACTCACTGAAAGAGCAGTGTGAGCCTGAGAGACATGGACCAGAGGATGAGTGAGCCATAATCGACCACCCACCTCAAAGTGGTGGGGAGCCAGGAAGAGGGCTTCCAGAAGCACATTCAGAAACCAGAAAGTGCCAGTAAAATCTCATCTTAGGTTTCTTTTGTTTACAAATAATTAAGACCACCTGACACAAATACATTCACTCCCTGGACTACAGTGATGCTCTCCTGGGTCTGAACGCATGTCAAAACGGATCAAGTTGTCACTTGGAAATGTATGTGGTTTTTGTATATGTCAACTCCACTTAATATAATTTCCTAAAAGAAATCAAGAAGCATACTTTAGTATGCTTAGTAGGCCCTCAGTAGGCCCTCAGTAGGCCCTTTAATAGGCCCTTAGTTCAATCTCTAGGACCACAGGATAAAGGGGAGGGGTATCAAATAGCAAACCAAAATGAACTACCGAGGAAATATATATATATAGTGGAATTATCAGAGGTAGAAAAGTTGGAGGATAATAGAGATGTTTAAAGGTCAAAGTAGACCTAGACAGTACAGGAATGCACAAGACCTTAAGTTCAACCCCCAGGACTGGCCCCTCCAAAGGGAAAAACAAGAACATCATGAAGCAGAAGGAAAAGTACACTTGAGGGCTAGTGTTCCTGAGATATTAACATTCAGTGTCGGTGGACATTTTATTGTCCTTGTTAGGTGGTAATAAGAGAGTCATAAATATTTAAATATAGAATATGAAATGGATTTCACAGTAAAATTCTTGTAAAGATCAAATGAAATGAAGTATATGTTATCAATTTGAAAGGCATACTTTGCTAGATCAATGTAAGTGGTCATTAATAATGGAAAGTGTTATTTCTGATTAACTCAGTCCCCCAGCAGATGCCTTCTTCCTTTTATGTGTAACTGGGTATTGTGTACTTCCTTCTCATCCATACATTAAAAGCTTTTCAAAGGGTTGAGATACAGACATGGACATATAAGTTTCCTGCCACAGGCTCCTTAGTCCTGGCTCCTGGCTGGTGTGCCCCAACATCTGTCAACAGCAAGCTGCCTCCCTGACAGAAATGGGAGCTGGTGGCAAATTTGTAACACACTGTTTCAGGGCTGTAGAACTTGTCCAGTCTTCTGAAACATGGAAGACAGGTTTACACACACACACACACACACACACACACACACACGTAAAGACAGCACATGAAGGAGATGGCTCTAGCCCTCTGGGCATGCTAGACCTACGCCTTCCCTTTCAGAGTAAGCTTTCACAAGAATAAAAGCTTGACACTGTCCAAACACAATTCTAAACATGACCTTAAGGCTTTTGGGTCACAAGCATGCACCTGTGCCTGCCTTCATCTAGACAGGCAGAGCTCACTGGAGAGTCACAATTCTTCTCTGGCATCCAGAGGCCAAACTTGGCATCTGCTCAGCAGAGGAGGAGGCAATGTCTGCCTGCGTCTCTAAATGCCTAGTGCACCGCCTGACACAAATTAAGGACTTCAGAAGTTTTGTGGCACAAATGAAAGAGAAAAGGGGGTAGAGAGGGGAAAGTGAGGGAAGGAGGGAGGGCAGGAGAGTATGCCAAGCCTTTCAGGAAGCTGAGTTACTGCAGAAGTATCCCTATGCAAATATGAACCGATACCGCAGGGAACTTGTGTAGCTTACAAGACATTCTCTCTAAGTATGCATTGAGTACCTACTAGGAATGGGGCGATAGTAGGGTTACGTGACTCAGGTATTCTGTTGCTTTCCCCAGACCACACATGACCCAAAGGGAAGGGTTCCCATGGCAGACACTGTTGACTAACAGTTCAGCATCCACCCTTTCCTCTTCCTTACTAAGAGAACAGCAGTTTATCAGACAATGCACCATCATCTTCCTCAGATTCCTTCATAACAGAGAATGAGGTCCAGTCCCAATAAGACTAGAGACCAAAGAAAGCAGGCCAAAGAAAGAATTCTCTGCAAATCCAGCTTGGTGAACCAGTAAGTTTATTTGGAGTTGTTTACAGAAGCATGTGATTCACACAAAGCTATACCACTGGGAAATCCTACAGGCTCCTGGAGATCAGCTGCACCACCAAGAAGGCATGCCCAGTCAATTTTCATCTCTTCCATGGTGGAAACTGGACTTGCTGGAACAGCAGTGCTCAACATGCTGGTTATGACCCTTTTGGGGGTTAAATGATCCTTTCACAGGGTTCCCCTAAAACCATCTGCATATCAAATATTTACAATTCATAATAGTAGCAAAATTGCAGTTATGAAGTGACAACGAAAAAAATGTTATGGTTGGGGGTCACCACAACATGAGGACCTGTAGCAAAGGGTCGAAACATTAGGAAGGTGGGAACCACTGCCCTGAGAGAAGAAAGGTAGGCCTCTCTTGAGCCTCCAGGATCTCCAGGGCCTTAGGACCCTTCTCCCTCATTGAGAAAATGCTAGTGGGCCCATCTTCCTTTCATTTTTATTGCAGCAATAAAATACCCTGGCAAAGAAACAACTTTTGTGGAAAGGGTTGATTTGGGCTCCCAGTTCCAGATTACTGCCCACAATTGCAGTGAGGTCAAGGTAGGAACCTGAAACAACTAGTCACGTACACAGAGGAGAGCGGAGGGAGAGAGAATGAATACACATTCTCAGTGCTCAGCCAGCTTTCTCTGCTCTTAGACAGTTCAGGCACATGATGCCGCCCACTTTCAGACAAGGTCTTCTCACATCAATTATCATAATCAAGGCCATCCTCCACAGACATGCCCACAGCCAATGTGACCTAGACAGTCCCTCACTCAGACTCTTCCCAGAGTGGTTCTAGATTGTGTCCAGTTATCAGCTAAGGTCATCATCCCAAGATCCAACCTGTGTGGGTTTTGTGTGTTCATCATAGCTGCTGTGCTCTCAGACAGTCGTGTTTATGTTCAGCGCAGAAGAACAGGCCTGTGGAAGGGAAGAAGGAAGAAGGGAAGAAAGGAAGGAAGGAAGGAGGAAAGAAAGAAAGAAAGAAAGAAAGAAAGAAAGAAAGAAAGAAAGAAAGAAAGAAAGAAAGAAAGAAAGAAAGAAAGAAAGAAAGAAAAAGAAAGAAAGAAGAGAGAGAGAGGGAAAGAAAGAAAGGATAAAAAGGTAATTTTTATAATTCTTATTGTCTCTTCTTCCTGCTGCTAGGGACAAAATGAAACATTTTGCAATGTTTTGCAATCAAGAAGACAAAAGTCCTTTGTCACCCATGCAGGAGAAAGATGAAACCCGAGTCTAAATACTATCGTAGATACACTGCATCACTTACAAACTGCCTCCCTCCAGACTTCCTTTTGCATGAGAAAAAAGAAAGCTTTGCTTGGGTCACCACAGTCAGGTTTTTGTTTTATCTGGCAGATGTAATTATAATAGATAAGTCCAGAACACAAGTGGATACATGCACAAGAGCTCTCCTGGAAACAAACCCACTGAGGAAACAACACAACGTATTCTTGAGGGTGTGCTCACAGGAGTTAAAGCTGTTGTTATAGATTATGGTTTCCCATTCTCATGAGTAAGGGGTAAAAAGTGAAATCAGACAGGGCCGTCAGACACTGCTAAGGTGGACCTAAAAACAGGCCCTGGAGTCAGGCATGCTTCTGCCTGAAAGCAGAATTCCCACTCGGCCAGGTGGAGCTGTTTGGATACAGGTGTAACAGGAAGACAGATTTTCAAGGAGGAAGTGAGAAGAACAAAACACATATTAGAACCACCAGACAGACAGCCAACAGACTGGCATCTATGCTTCAGCCTCAGTCGACAGGGAAAAAGATGATAGCAATAGATGGTGGACCACCGTGACCTGAGACCAGGAACCGCCACATTCCAGCACCAACTTCCAACAGAGACAGAAGTGCGGAAGGGAGATGAGCAGGACTTTCTGAACTCGGAGAACAATGCTCTGAAGGACACTGACCCGATGTTTGGAGAATCAGACTCCAGGGAAACTTAGCAGGTACTTATGGTTGCCTACTGAACATGCAACCCTATGCTTCTTCGACCCTTCTTCCTTGCAAAAGAAGCCATCATAGAGACAGAGATGGGGGTGTCAGAGTTCCACTTTCTAGCCTTGCCTCCCCTTAAGCTTGAGAATGAACCTAGTCATTACCTGTGCAGACTAAGGAACAATTGGGAACATGGTTTCCTTTGCTTGATGGAGAAATGTGGACAGATGGTACCTGAACTAGTCAGGATGTAGCTGCTCTGAGAAAACGCAAATACCTGAAAGGAACTAATTAAGAGGAGGGAAGACTTATTTTGGCTCGGTTTCAGAGCCCATGGTCAGTGGTGTCTGTTACTTTGGGGCCTGGAGTAGGGCAAAATGCCCCAAGGCTGGAGCACATAGCAGAGGCTGCTTCACTTCGTAGAGGCAAAGAAGCCGAAAAATCACAAAAGGGCATCTCCTAGGATTTCCACTACCACACCAAATAACACTCCATCTGGGAACCAAGCCTTCAGCACAAGAGCCTATAGGGGATATTTTATATTTAAACCATAACAGTATCTCAGATCATGCTATGTCCACTTATGATCTTAAGGGAAACTATCAAAATTCAAAAGAGGAGAAAATGGATGAATGAGGGGCTTTGGGTCTTAATGATGTGGCGGAACCACTGCACCAAATCAGAAAGGCCCTGCCTCCCTCATACAACTCTAAGTAAGATAATGAAAGTCCTTAGACTCTGTCACTTCTGGTTGTGTTTTCTATTACTCACAGAACCTGAAAGCATCTTTGCTGGTACGGAAGAGAAGGGAGGGAGCCCAGTGGGTCCCAACCCTCTTAGGAGAGAGTGGAGATATGCTCTCACCTTTTCCCTCTCAGAATCACACACTTAGAAGCCTAGAGCGAGCCATCCATCCTCAGAAATTGAAGGGTTTCTTTTTTAACGATACGCCATCATAGACCAATCTCTCACCTTCCAGGTCCCCGTTCTGCAGCTGTCAAAAACATAAGTGATACAAGAACACAAACAGCACCTGAGACACAGTCCCTCAGCCGCAGCGGTCAGAGGATTCTGAGACAGTTTCCATGTGAGACATCGGGAGAGGGGATGGTAATGGCGTTTCTGCATCGCACGGATGTGGTAGATCTTGATAGGAAGATTCCCATTCTGGTGGTAGATTAACTGTTTAAAGGAAGATGGAGTGAGAAGACGTAGAGATCTTTTTCTTCAGAACGTATCCATTTAGTGGCAACGTTACATACGTTAGCTCATTTCTTTTTGTCCTCACAAAAATCCTGTATTCATGAGCTTTTCATTCCTGTATCAAAAATACCTAAGGTAAACAACTTAAAAATCAAAAGATTCCTTTCGGTTCACAGTTTCAGCTCACGGTCACTCAGTATAGATTTGCCCTGTGTGTGGCACATTACCGCATGGAGGGAACATGTGGTAGAAGAAATATCGCCACTTCATGGCCAAAAATCAAGGAGGGAGTGAGAGGGCGGGGGGAACGCTGGAGCTTGAAATATCCTCTTAAGAGAATGGCCCCAGTGACCACCTAATTTTCCCCAGCTAGATCCCACTTCTCAAAGGTTCACCCCACAACAGTGCTAAAGATCGGTGACCAAGCCTTTAACACATGAGTTTTGAAGGACTTTAAAATCTAATTCATAGCAAGTCCTGCAAATGTACACATTCTCTGCAGCCAACGAGAGAAAAGCAAATTACGGGGAAGCTGGTAAAGCACAAGGACCAATTGGCGAGGAGCGTTTTGTAGGCTCCTCTGGGCTGAACTGTCTCTGGACTGACATGGGTGGAGTGTTGTCTCCAGTGATTAATTTCTGTTCCACCCACTAACAAGGGGATGAGAGACCCCTGCGGAATTTTATGGCCTTCTTTTTAGGTAAATGGAGGTGGAGGACAAAGTGATTTTCCCGTATTTGCTTTTTCTCATTTGCCTTCAGTTCAAAATAATCCTCACGCCAAATGGTATATTTGAGAGCTACTCTTCAGTATCAGTCAATCCTGCAATTCTCGCCAGCAGGTGTCTACTGTGCATCTCTCTGCTCCACAGCAGAGCGAGATACTTGCAGGAATTTGCCAACACACGCGCCTTGACTGCATAAGGCTCAAGTCTCTTTTGTAAATAGATAAGACTTTCTAACTAGAAGGACAAAAGGAAGAGTGGGGGTGAGAGCGCATATTCAGAGAGCAGCCCTAGAGTGAGAGCCTGTGAGCTTCCTCCCAAGCTTAGTAGACACTCATAAACACCTGAAGTTACTCACCCTCTGACATACTTGGTCTTCATCATCAACTTGATGGGATTTAGAATAACCATAGGAACACGCACACCTGGGTGTGTCTCCGAGGATGTTTCCAGAAAGGTTTAACTTGGGGTGGAAGACTCATCCTGCATGTGGGCGGTGCCATTTCATTAACGGGATGGAATTCCCAGACTGAATAAGAAGGAGGAAGTGAGTGAGCACCAGCACTGGGTTTTCTCTGTTCCTAACAGTGGGTACAATGTGACAGCTGCCTCATGATCTTGCTGTCATGCCTGCCATACCATGATGGACTTCCTAGGATATTTTTTGTCAGAACAATGAGAAAAGTAACTAATACAAGCTCAACAATGAGCCATACCGTTTCTGTAAAGCCTGGATAGTGTGGGCAGAATGAGTGACACCTTCCGCAGATCTCGCTGTGGGGCACTTAGACCTAGAATCAGGAGTTTCCAATGGCTTCACGGGGAGAAGAAGAAATCAGAGCAAAGCTCCCTGGAGTGCACTGTTCTTTTCAAATTTTCAGTACATAAGAAAGACACATTTTTATGGTTTAAGAAAAGCAAAGATTTAAGTATTCAAACACAAATGAAAATGACTGCATTTTACCACCTGGAAGTAAGAGTCGGTGTTTTGTTAACGCTTTGTTAACGCTGACGTCTCATATGCTCTCTACAAGTACACAGAGAGATCAAAGTTAGGTGTAGTCATGGTTATAGGTGCAATGTGACTCCCTGCCTCATATTCTTTCTGCCACTATTCTGTACTCCCATACACTGAAAGACTGAGTCAGAAAATTCATGTGGGTCCATGGCCTAGTACATCTGTGAAAGTCACCAGACACTTTCTTGAATGGAGCTTTGAGCATGTAAGGCCCTGATTCCCATTCTATTAGACATGGGTAGACTTTAAAAAAATTTTGGTTTGGGTTTTGGTTTTTCGAGACAGGGTTTCTCTGTTGGAACTCTGGCTGTCCTGGAACTCACTCTATAGATGAGGCTGGCCTCAAACTCACAGCAATCCACCTGCCTTTCCCTCCCAAGTGCTGGGAATAAAGGCATGCACCACCACTGCCTGGTGGACACAGGTAGACTCACCTTCAAGGAAACTGAATAGAGACTACATATTCAGATAAGGGTTTGGCATACCAGCATTTTATAAATCCTGTAACTGAATTGAAGTCATAGGAACAAGATGAAAATGTTCAGAGAACTTCATATAGGAGTTGATTTCAAAGCCACTGAAGATGGGGAATGGCAGTTCATCCCAGAAACAGTAGAAGCCTGCGGAACGTATAGTGTATTCAGGAGCTGTTTGGCTAAGACCAAAATGTCCACGGTAGATTGAAGTGTGTGTCCCCTTTAAATTCCTATATTGAAACCCTAATCCCAATGTGAAAGCATTTGGAAGTGGAGTTTTCAGGGCATAATTAATGAAGGTAGAGCTCTCATGAATTAATGTCATTATAAGAAGAAAAGAAAGGTGAGCTTACTCCTCTTCTTCCATAGGACCACGCTGCAGGAAAATGGCTATCTATAAACAAAGATGAAAATCCCCACAAGAGCCTGACTGTCAGCATCCTGATTTGACTTGCGTTTATGTATCATTCAACATTATGGCAGATGTGCATCGTGTGTGTGTGTGTGTGTGTGTGTGTGTGTGTGTGTGTGTGTGTGTGTGATTTATTAGAGAGAATTATAGGCTGTGTTCCTGCCAGTCCAGCAATGACTGTCTACCAAATAAAGTCCAAGAATCCAGTAGTTGTTCAGTCCATGAGGCTGGATGTCTCAGCTGGTCTTCAGCATATACCAGAATCCTGAAGACGTAGGCTCTAATGTCAGTGAAAAAATGAACTTCCCACCAAGAGTCAGGGCAAGCAGACCAGGAGTAAGAGCTTCCCTCTTCCGTGCCCTTTATATAGGCTGCCAACAGAAGGTGTGGTCCAGATTTAAGGTGGATTTTCCCACCTCAAAAGATCTGGATTTAGGGTGGGTCTTACAACTTCAAGTGATTTAATTAAGAAAAATCCCTCTGGTTATTAGTTAATCCCAGATATAGTCAAGTTGACACCCGAGAGCCATGGTACTTTCTCTTCTTTGATTATTATTGTCACATACGCATGGATGCATGTGAATGTACAACCTGCTGCGCCCATTTTTATTGTTTGTATGTATATGGTTTCAGAGCTGATTACTTGTATTTAATAATCAATAAGGGGGTTTGTCCCTAGGAGAAGCTAATTCTCCCTCTCCCAGCAGTCATTAGTTGGCTACGGTTCTTTGCTCAGGGGTGGGACACTATGTAATTTTCTCCCTCTCACGTTATCATGTCTGTTGATACTGACATTGTTTTTTCCAGTCTTGTTTATGAAGCCATTTCTAGGAAAGACCGTTTCAATGCAGAGCTCCAGGCACTCTGGCTCTTGAAATCCTTCTGCCTCCTCTTCCTCAATGTTTCCTAAGTCACAGATGCAGGAGCTATGATGTAGATATAACCCCACCGTCCTGTTTGATCTCGTATTGTGTCCAGCTGTGGTTTTCTGTGGTTTTCAGCTCTCCATGTGCTGTAAGAAGCTTCTTTAATGATGAAGTGATAGATGGACTTATCTGTGGGTAGAAGGATAAAATTTAGAATGTAGTGAGGCATTATGCTTGGCTACTAATGTATCAGTAGTAGATTCTTTTCTAAGATACTTGATGTCACTAGCCCCAGGAAGCTGCCTAGGCTTCTAATATCAGGCATGATATCCCCCGTGTTGAATAGGCTTCAGATATACTTAGACAGCTATTGGTTACCACCAACATGGAGTGCCAATTACTACATCTTTACTGATATCTTGCCACAGTGATTGTTGTTGTGGTTCATAGATGTCACAGCTGGGTGGGACTTCCTTCCCTTAGCAGCTTTCATGTTATTTTCTGGTATCGTGGAGGATAGGCAGCAGGAAGGAGGCTTTCAGGTCAGATCCAGCTCAACTAATCTAAGTCCTGTGTTCTAAGTGTGCACTGCCTTCGGCAGTAGGGCCCACTCTAAACCCCTGAGAAACAACCAAGGGCTATATCAATATTCAATATTCAGATCCTGCATATCCTTCTCCTGTGTCTATCCCAGTAAATGCATGGAACTAGAAAAGTCATATTGAGTGAGGTAACCCAGATCCAGAAAGAAAAATATTGTATGTTCTCTCTCATCAGAGGCTCCTATCCTTGAATCATCAGATGAGAGTAAATATTCTGGAGTAACTGCAGAAACCAGGAAAACAAAAAGGGGCCACTGCCAGGGAGGTGAAAATTCTGGAGGTGAGTGGTGAGAATGGTTTCATAGCAATGTGAATGTGCTCAATGCCACATATACATCAAAAAGTGAAGATGATTTTTTGTGTTAGATATATATATATTTATATATGCCTGTCCATACCTCCATCAAGATGTGTAAGAATCAGGAAACTCTTCTGGCCTCTGCCTCCAGCACTACATTCATGCAGGGCACAGACATACATGCAGGGCACAGACATACATGCAGAGCACAGACATACATGCAGGGCACAGACATACACGCAGGGCACAGACATACACGCAGGGCACAGACATACACGCAGGGCACAGACATACACGCAGGGCACAGACATACACACAGGACACAGACATACATGCAGAGCACAGACATACACGCAGGCAAGACACACAACATAATAATAAATAATATTTTTTAAAAGAGAGAGAGAATCAGACCCATTGCCTGACACCTTTTTGGAAAGGTATCCCTCACACTTCAGAGACTCCAACACGCACCTTGTCGATACTTCAATACCATGTGAACACAATGATTATGATAGCAGCAACAGCGAACCTGAGCTCCGGGGTCGGACCTAAATGTCATCAGAAATTTTGACATACCTTGAAGTAACACTTGTATGACACACAAAAAAGAGACCTCCTCTAAGCTTATAGAACACACAATATGGTATGTTGTTTGTTTCTGCATCTGGCAAAACTTGTCAAAGACTGGTTTTCATTGTAACATCCCACCAGTAGCCAGGTTACATAGGAGTTCCCCATCCTAGTCACCAAAGGCTATAAGTCTCTGACTCAAAGAACCTGACAATTACTGAACAGGCCCAATTTGCCTAAGCTACTCATCAAGTTCAGAAAAAAAAAAAACCAGGTCTTACAGCAAACAAAGAGTAGCTCAGGCCTCTTCCCTAACCCCTACAAAGCAGACAGGAGCTCATACACAGATGAAATGGTTTTGACTTTGAGAAAAGCCTCAGAAAGAACACAGTCTACTTGGTCTCCACCCAGATCCAATAAAAGAAGCTGTAGCCACATCACACCAGCAGCTGAGGATGTGGGAAAAGGGAAACAGTAGTAACAGCTGTTTAAGATCTGTGTACAGAAAAGGCAAATGTACATGACAGTATAAATCAATATATCTCTTAGAGACAAGAAAAAAATCATAAAATTGTTCACTCTCACATTTCTAGGGTATTATCTCCTACAAGAGTAAGAAGTGAAGTTTCAATTGTCAACACATTCCAATGGCTTGCATTCACTCCAGATACTAGTGAGCTCTTGCTGCTCCCAGAGAAAAAAGTTTAATATATACAATATACCAGGAGCACACAAAATTGAAGGTGTCATGGTCTTTGGGGGTTGGGGAGCTCTTCTCTGTCAGAGCTCTCAACTACTAAAAGGATAGCAGAAACAAAACACATGATGGTTGGAAATGATTTTTACCCAACAACACTTTTAACAGACGTCAATTAGAAGAAATTCCCACATTGACAGCAAATTCTCTGACACCAACTAGGTATCCTACAGTTCAATTCAACTGTGGTACTACTACCTGGAGATAGCAACAGACACCACATACTCAAGGGCTCAGTCCCACAAGGTTGCCTATGTCTCAGATGCCAGTTACATATAGGTTTCCAGGCCACCTACATTTAATTACAAAGTTGAAAGTTTCAGACGGGCAGTGGTGGCACACGCCTTTATTTCCAGCACTTGGAAGCAGAGGCAGGTGGATCTCTGTGAGTTCAAGGCCAGCCTGGTCTAAAAAGTGAGTTCCAGGACAGCCAGAGTTACAACAGAGAACCCCTGTCTTGAAAAACAAAAAGACCCTTCCTAGCTTTCACACAGGTCTATTCCTTTACAAATCCCCCTGTCTAGTTGTCTCCGTTCAGACATAAGGACCTCATGGCTGTTCCTCAGGCACACCACACTCCATCTCTAGGTCTTCTTGCTTGGGATACCCATGGTTAACAACAGAGGTCCTTGTAGACAGTGCAAGGAAGTTTGGCAAGGGTTGACAGTGTGGATTCTGATTTCAGATTTTCTTGGTCCAAGATCTTCATCTTATTGGCTGAAATTATTTTGCTTCCCTGTGCCTTGTTTTCTAAAGGTAAGATGGGGATACTAAACAAAATCAATGCTTATACACAGGATTATTAAAAGACTCACATAGGTTCCTTTATACAAACAGACAATATAGTGTTGGCACATAGCATTAACATTAGCGTTCTTTTTCTAAGGAGAAGAAGAAAAGCTCTAAAGGAACAAGAGAGAAAGGGAACCAAGTTTCCCTTTGACTTTATCTGTGATCAGAAGTGAAGGAGCCATGGAGAAGACCTGACTAGCTAGGAGATTTTTATAATCCATTACTCAGCAAACATCAATAGCAGACAGACAATGTGCTAAGTGACAGATCCACATGGGTTTGTATTTAACTTCAGGTACCCAGCTTGAACTCTGTCTTAACACTTAAAAGAACCATCCATCAAAATCTTCCCCTCCAAGAAGGTTGGCCAAATTCCAGGTCTGAGTCTTCCTAAATTATGTAATAAGTTCAAAATAATCTTAAAATAAGGTTTGTCATTCATTCCTGCTGACTGCACAGAACTGAGGTATGTGTGTGTGGAAATATATGAAATCAAAAGTCAAAATCTTCCCCCTCACTCCATTCTTCTCTCCAAAGGTAGTCTTTGTTAACAGATTATATGTGCTATTTCTTTGGAAGAAAGAAAAAAGAAAGAAAGAAAGAAAGAAAGAAAGGAAGGAAGGAAGGAAGGAAGGAAGGAAGGAAGGAAGGAAGGAAGGAGAAAAACTAAACTTGCACATAAGTACACATTGCTTATGTATGCTTTTATATTTTTATACAAATGAGATCATGGAGGTTTTTAAGCATACACCCTAAATTCTTTGACATTCACCCTACCAAGATGTAAAGTCTAAATAACCTTCCCTTTGATCTAGGCTCTTTGACTATTTGACTCAAGTCCAAATTGAATATGGTAGAAATGGTGCTATGCCAACTCTTTGGCCAGAATTTAAGAAACCAGAATCTTCTACTTCCTGCACCTTATGAAACGTGTCCTTGGAACCCCGCCACTGTGCTGTGAGGAAGCCAAACAGCCATATAAAGAGGCCACATCCAAGGCAATAGTCAACATCAACTGACAGGCACAAGGTGAAAAAGCCTTCAGATGTGTCCAAATCCAGACATCAGGTCACCCACAGCCTCGAGGTAATCCCAGCGGACTCAGGTGTAGCAGATACAAGCTGTCTCTTGACAGGCTCTTACACATTGCAGGTGTGTGAGAAAAATTAATGAGTGCCATAATTTGGAGCCACTGAATCTGAATAGTTTTTATACAGCTGCAGGTATTATTTGTTTGCATTTTTAGCAAAATTTGAAAATCATCTATTAACATATTCAAATCTAAATTTTAAGAGCCTGTCCCTCCATGTACAAATGTGTCATACCAAATCAATCAACAACCTACTGATGGACATTTAGGTTGTTTCCAGTTTTTTTTTTCAATGCAAATAACAGCTAATCATTCTAGCATGCTTAGGGAATATACCTGTAGGATACATTTCTGACAGTTAAATACTGGGTCAAAAGCAACGAGAATTTTAAATTTTGAAAAACAGCACAGAATTAGAAATTGTTCCCCAAAACAATAAAGGTTGCATCAACTTCTGCTCCTGCCTGTCTTCTACATCTTCAACACTGAGTTTGTAAGAGTTTTATATATTTTTGGTTGTAGCCATAAATGGAGGGTCAAATGACAGTTTATTCTTTTGTCTAATTCAATCCCTCGTCATAGTCCTGGGTCCCTGGAGCATTTCAGTCTCTGTACAATCTAATCTTCAAGATGCTAGCTCGGATCTTTAGAAAGACTCAGCCTCAGCCTCCATACAATCTAGAACATTTAAGCCTCCAAGACTTACTGCTGACTGAGCCACTCTGATTAGCTCCTTCTAAACTCAGAGCTGTACTGATCAACTCACATGCTGTTCTGGCTCAAACTCTTCTCCAAGCTGCTGTTTCATAACTGATCTTCTGAGTGTCTTACTGTTTCTGACCAAACTCTTCTGACTCTGGCAGATTGGGTAATTCTGACTGCCTCAGACTGAACTGTTCCACTTGGCTTCAGACTGACCCACTCTTCCTGTCTAATATTGACTTCTGCTGAGCTGCCTCTGTGTCCCTGCCTCAGGCTCCTCAGATTACTTCTGTGCATCTGTGAACTCTCACTGCCCATACTGCCTCAGTCAGTCTGTCTGCTTCTCTGCCATATTATCCTCAGTCTCTGAGCTGAAAGCCTACTTTTCTATCTTGAGAGTTGGATATGACCTCACTCTGACTCATTCTGCTAACTCTTCTTCTGATTCATCTCTTTGCTTACCCTTCACTTTGATTCAATTCAGATGTCATTTCCTGTCTAATATTGACTCCTGAGCTCTGCTTCCAGTGTCTGCTTTCAAACTCTGTATCTGTCTTGCAGATTAAAGTGTTACTACTGCTTTCTGAATACTGGGATTAAAGGTGTGTACCAACATTGTGCATTCCATCTGGACCAACAGGCCTCTGAATGTGGTCCCTTCATATAGACCTCTGAATGTGATCCCTTCCCAGAGCAGCCTGTTGCTGGATTAAATGATTGAATATTCCTCCACATTTGACAATTTGGTTGATTTTTTTAAAGATCTCTAATTAATATTTTGTTCATAGTACTTCAATTATAGTTAAGAATGTTCTATTTAAAATTTTCTGTAAAATGATCTAGTGAGATGGCTAAGTGAGTGAAGGTAATTGCCTCTAAGCCTGATGATTTGAATTCAATCCGCAGAACATACATGATAGAAGGAGAACCCTGATTTAGGTGAGTTATTGTTTACACATGCACCACGGTACATGCACTCACCCCTTCCCCCCCACACACATATACATACACATATGTGCAAGCAAAAAATATGTTAAAACAATTTAAATTATCTGTAAAAGCACAAAGCAAATTCAGTTTAAGTTAATCATGGAAAAGAAAATCCAACATCACATAGATAGAGTACTTTAATAGTTTTTTCCCAATAATTGTGGCTATTCTTCTCTGATACTATACTAAAACTTAAGAATTACATTCTTTGGGAAATGCAATTCTTAAATCATAGACAACTTTAGTATGTCTCTGTGTGGTATTGGGGACTAAACCAAGAGCCTTATCTATGCTAGGTAAGTTATCTGTCACTGAGCTACATCCCCAGATCACTACAACTTGTCATACTAGCAGAGGCTGAAGGTCCAAGGTTAAGATACCAGCATGGCTGGCCTCTGGTAAAGGCTCTTTCTGATTGATGGTCCAGAAAGTACCTTCTCATTATTCTATCACATGGCTTTCCCCCTGAGCAACCTGGAAAGCAAAAGAGGGACAAGGGGCATATCCTTGAAGATTGGTGCTGATATTGAATCGAAATCCAAACCACTAGATTTTCATAACTGCTACACCACTGATCTACCGTGAGCTTCAAAGGGATCCTTTATACACACATGATGTTGTAAGATTATTTGTTCATTCAAGATACTGGTTTATGAATCTACATGGATTGTTTAATGTTGACATGATTTGTTGCATAATACAAGCATGTCCATGTGTGAACATGTGTGTGTGTACACACTTTCATTTACATCACACCCATTCTAACCATAGAAGTCTTTAAGTCTGTTGAGGTTGTCAATATCACTTTGGCATCTGTGAGGTTCTTTAAATTCTAGTTGTTGCTTGGAATTCTAATTTTTCATTGACAACAAATACTGCTTTCTTTTTTCAATAAATTTTAATGTGTATATTTATGGTATACAGTGATATTATAGCTTATGGGTGTGTTTATATACACAGCATGAACTAAAATAGTTGTTACTGTGAAACAAATCAATATGTGCATCATCTCACACACTCTCCTGTTATATTTTAGGTGTACATCTGGAACCTAAAAACCCTCGTTAAATATTTTTCCCCAGTTTGTCATCGGGAGGTGGAAGAAACTGTAAGTGGCAGGGCTTGGTGAGAGATCTTCAGATCATCGGAAGTGCTCTGAAAGGAGAACACAGAGGTCTGGCCTCTTCTTTCTTGTCTCTTTCCCTTTCCAGCTATGAGGTGAGAAGTTTTCTTCTCTCAAATGCTTTCACCATTGTCATCTAGCAGCCCAACAAGAACCCTGAAAGCAACGGGTCCCTCTGATCATGGTTTCTCTAAACCATGAGCCAAAATGAATCCTTTCTCTTTATAAGTTGCTTATCTCAAGTATCTGCTATAATGATGGAAAGCTGGTAACATATACCCTTTTTTCTTTCCTGCGCCAAGGGTAACTGTAATCATTTAGGAAAATGCTAATTGCAAAGCTCATGTTGTCCATCAAATTTTAAACTCCTTCATCCTGCATATTTGCTACTTTAAATCCTTTGGTCTACATTCTTCCCCATTCCCTACTTCCACCCAATTCATCCCTGATAACTACCATCTTATGCTCTGCCTCTGTATGCTTGGCTGTGCTTCAGATTCGGTGTGACCACACAGTACTTTTCTTCTTGTCTGGTTTATTTCATTTGGTGTAACTTCCTCTTGCCTCATCCAAGTTGTAGCAAATGGCAAGATACCTTCTGGTTTTAGGCTGAGCGACACTTCCTTCACTCATCAAGCCCATCAACAATATTATAATCATGGACACTCATTATTTGCATACCCTTCTTTTGTGAGTGCTGCCACAGTAGACAGGAAAGTAGAGATACCTTTATGAGATGGTGATTTCATTTCTTTGGTTATATTGGCAAATCCAGAAGAGGAGTTGCTGGGTTATATGGTAATTCTATTCTTATCTCATTTAGGACTCCCCATGCTGTTTTCTGCTCCAGTACACCAATCTGCATTCCCACCAGGAGCATACCAATGTTCTCTTTTCTTCTCTGCCATTGCCAATGCTGCCTAGCTCTTGCCTTCATTATAGCCATCCTTATAAGTGTGAGATAGCCCTTCACAGTGATTTTGATTAGTGTTTTTCTGATGGTTGTTGTGTTGAGCATCCTTTCATATGTGGTCCATGCTATTTTCTTGGCACTGAGTTGCACAAGTTCATTATAAACTTTAAATGCTAATCTCTTATTAGTTATCCAGCTTGCAAATATCTTTTCAATTTTCCTCCCTTTGAATGCTGCTTTTTCATTGTGTTGATTGGTTAATTGTTTTCCTTGAAGTAACAAACCTATTTTGCTCATTTCAAGAAAATGTCTGATAAATGCCTATGTCTAACTGTTCTTCTTTCAAGTAAAATTGATATTCCATGAAGAAAACAATGGCTAGTTTGATTTTCAACTCAAATAATTGCAAAATATTATTTTCCTAGACTCAACCATCAGAAATGCTTTATGTAGAATGTTTAAAATTTGGACATTCCAATCAGCAAGATGGCTCAAAAAGTGAGACACCTGCATCCAAACCTAATGACCTGAGTTCAATCTATTAAGACCCACTGTGAGATCAACCTACAATATTCTGAGAAGGTAGAGAAGAAGTATAAAATAATTGAAGATCCTGAATGTTTTGTAACAAGGTTGAGACCCTAAGCCAACCCTGTAACTTCACTATCTCCAAGCCTATTAATTAACTAGTTTTCTTTTTAAGAAATATTCAGTGAATTCGTGTATAATTTGTTACTGATCCAAAGGAGAAAGTACCAGTAGTACACAAAGTACACAAATTCTTCCAACTCATACTCGCGAAAGAATTTGAGGAAATCATTTCATTGCCCATGATATTCAGGGTATGAGACAGAAATTTGATGCTATTGAAAACCTTCCCTATGACTGTTAACAGATTTACTGTTACTTAAGCTAGTGCCTTGATGTAATGATGCAGTGCACTTACCTAAGCTGCTTTGTTGTACTGAGTAAATGAGATTTATCCCTATTGGACTTCAAGGAGTTTTCTATCCTGCTGTTAATTTACCTTAAAACACCTCTGAAATTTGACTTGATTTAGAAATCTTGAAACAACAGGTATGACTACTTTATAGCAAAGTGTAACTTACATTATTGTGAAGCCTGCTATAAGAGGGAAGCGAGGGAGGCCTTCTGTCCACAAAACTTCTCAGAACATGTGTGATACAACCCTTTCTCTCTCTCCAGGGAAAGTTCTCAGATCTAAAGTGTTGAACACCATATATCACAATAGATACTAGAATGAGTTTATGGAGTTAGATCTATGTTAGATTTAGGTAATAGTAAAATAATTAAGGGAGTACCAGACCTTTAAAAATATTCTTTTCTATGGGAAGCTATCCTAGTCAACTTCATCTGAAATCACCATTGTTTTTCAGTGGGAAATAAAGTTGCTTAGCATTGGGTACTCTTGGTTAATGTTATAATGAGCCTTTGGTTTTTACCTTCCAAGTAGGTAGGGCCTACAGAAATAAAACAAAAACAAAAAATTGTGCCTCTGTGGAACATTAGACAATACTACCAAATCTCCACAGAAGGATGTTTAATAGAAAACGTCATTTAAGAAGATCAAACACACAACTGCAGCTTTATAAGTGCTTTTTTTCTAACACACATGGCCTGCCAATCAATGGTCCTACTGCCTCAGTCCGAACAATGTTACAGCACCGCTTGAATTTTTTGTCTTTTTATGATTTTACTTATGACTTGATTATGACAAAAGTCCTAATCCTCGTGTTAAAGGGGAACTATTTTATCAAGAATATAATCCAAATGGTGGGGGTTGATGAATGTGCTTTGAATGGTACAAATATGAGAAGAGTGATACATTCTATTAGGGAAAAAAGAATAATATGAAGGAGCATCCACCCCACATTGTACCGGTCTTGAGCTGGCCATTGTAGTTGTCATACACACAAAGAAGACAGTGAAAACAGAGCTAGTCCATGCCTCGGGCTTAGTCTGGTGGTAGAGATAAAGGTTAATGAAAGAGGAATTAGAGAGAAGGCTCAGTGGTTAAGAGTACTTGCTGCTCTTGCAGAAGACCCAGAATTGGTTCTCAGAACCCACATCAAGTGGCTCAGGGCTGCCTGTAACTCCAGCTCCATGGAACTCTGCCACCCTCTTCTGGCCCCTGAGGGTGCCTGCACTCAATGTAGTGCATATACATACACTAAAGGTGCAGATACACATGCATGCGCAAGCATATTAAACAAGTCAGTAAATAAGTAAATATTACTGAAAGAATCACACCACAGCAGATGCTATAAATAAAGAACCACGATGCTACAAGTACTGGTCCCAAGAGCACATGATCATCTCAGGGAGGTTTCCAGAAGCTTCCTAAAAGAGCAATGGTTGTCCTGAAATCTAAGAATGAGAAAGGATTAACTGAAGGAAGAGGGGATTCATACTAATGCAGATTCTAACGGCATTCTGCCAAAACTCCCTGCCACAGTGCTCCAGGACAATACAATGGTGTTTTACTAGAGAGACTTATGACTTTCTCCCCACATGCATTCTCTGGCCATGTGAACCCTCTCAGTCCATGTACAGGACAGGACAGGAGTATAGGGAGATAGAAATCCAGAAGAAACCCTCAGCCAACAATCAAGAGGAACTAGTGTACAAATGTCTCTACTTCTTCACCCTACAGCTGGACAACTGTGAGGCCTGGTCTGTACTCTCTTCCAGAAGCTTCCCCAGGACCCTGAGCCCACTGACACTCAACACAAAACTGTGTCTTAATAGACCTGTTGCCTTTCCCAGCTCTCTCCTCACACACTCATTCAGGAATACTTCTTGGATCACTTCTCAAATACACTACCAAACCCCAGATTCAAAGCCTACTTCTGGGAGGACCCAATCAAAGACAATAAGGTGGGACTAAAGGTAGAAAGAGCACACCAGGCTGGGGAAAAGACTGTTCCAAGGAACTGCTGACATTTTGGTGAGAAATTTTGGGGAGACTCAGGGCTAGCCCATTGATTACTGTAGGACATTCATGGCATAGCCATGCTAAGGGCTAGCCCATCAGTTACCGTAGGATGTTCATGGCATGGCCATCATGGAGGACAGCACCCTCCCCAGCTACGACAGCCAACAATGCTCTCAAACATTTCAAAATGACTGAGGAAGAGCAAAATTGTTCCCCTGAGAACCACTCAAATGATTTAACTCCTTCCCTTTTACAGATAAAGAAACACAGCTATAAAGGGAAGAATCTCCCAAGGCCATACAGAATTAAGAATCTAGGCATATTTGCCAGAATTTAATTCTAGACTCCCTAATCTATGACTCTATATGTTTATCTTTATTTAACTCTCAGATTTAATACATTTTTAGATATATACTATCTTCAATCCACTCAGAACCCTAAGCTAGAAGCAGGCAGTTCCTCTTTTGAAGCAGCTGATTGTGGTCTGACTCCAACTGTTTCCTTTATTGGGTTCTTATTCTCTGGGTGACTAAATATAAGCTTGGATGATTCAAATTACCCAATGTATTAGTTACTTTTTCTGGCTGTTATAAAGTACCACAGCCAAAAGTAACTTAAGGAATAAGCCTATTTGTACTTTTGATTCCATAGGGAGAGTCAGTAATGGTGGCCATAGTTGACCAGAGCAAGAAGCAGTTGAGAGATCACATCTCGACCCCACAAAGCAAGCAGAAAGAGCAAACCAGAAGTGGAGTGAGGAGGAAAGAACTCTCAAAGCCTGCCCACAGAATCCTAATTCCTCCAGCAGATCTCTGCATCCTAAAAGTTCCTCCTCAAATAGTGCCACCAGTAAGTGTGCAAGTACATCAACAAATGGGGAATTTTTCTTATTCAAACAACCACAACCAGCCCTCGAGGGGCCTGGGAAAAAGGTAACTCAATCTAGCTGTTCATAAACTGCCTACACATCTTCCGGTTGCTGTGACTCTACCCTGATGAACTCTGTGGGATCGTATCTCTCTCCTTCCCAGCTGTGAGCAATAAGCGATTTTATCTTTCATATGAAACGGGAAAAGATGGACAGACAGACAGACAGACAGACAGAGAGACTGTGTGATTCTATTACATTCTCTGAAGTATTCAAGACTCACAGAAGCAGAGAGTGGAATGGTGGCTGGGAAGCAGCTGTGGGGAAGGGGTAGGAGCCCCTGAGCTTCACTTATGCAAAATAAAAACCATTCAGAGATCAACTGGACAACTGTATTGCACATTTTTAATTTTGTTAATAGAGTAGACTTTATGTTCTGGTTTTCTTTTAATCACAGGGAAACTGCACATAAGCCAAGGACTGGTGCACTGATATCTCTATATTTCTTTTTCACTGGCTTCTATCTGGGAAAGTTTCCATTGTGTGATTGATGACAGCCTGGGAAATGCTGGTCCCAAATCCCAGACCTCATTTATAAAGCTCAGGTAACCACAAAGTTGCTGGATACATAAATAACTTTTACATTCAGTATTAATTATCATGAAAGACACATATTTTCAAATAAAAGTACAAATCTCGCTTATAAAAAACCTAAGGTTTCATGAATGCCATAGAACATCAATGACTGGAGATCAAATTGGCCTAGTCCTTCCTAGAGACAAGGGCCAAGAAGTTGTGATTTATCCAAGGTCACCTAACCAATGTGAGGCAAAAACACAGGCCCCCTAAGCTCAAGGTCAAGGCTTCCTCTGCTTTACCTCACTGCCTTCCTGTACCCCAGGACCTCAGCTTCCTGCACCCCTCATACAGGCTACTGTATATAGCACTGCTGTCATCCTAGAGAGGAGCCATCCAGATAAGGAGGTGGAAGAGAGGTGTCAGAGAAGACAGGTGTGATGAAAAATGAAAAAGAAAAAGTCAGAGGAGAAGAAAAATATCAGAGGAAAAACATTCAAAATAAGTATTTGCCGAAATAAGCTTACAGTCATTCCTTCAGCCATGAGCACAGTTTGAACAAACCCCAAAATTGATTTGAGTCTGGTTAGAGAATAGAAACTACTCTATCTGTTGAAAGTAAAATCATGTTTTGCGTTAGGAAGCAATGGTTTTGATTAAGTCAGTTAAAATATTAAGAAATAGCAACATTGGTCAAAGCCAAATCTGGGGCATTCAGGAAATAGAGATTAAAAAAATATTTAGAACTTACTAGATTTACTTATTGATAAGTTTACCTGTTTATTTGAGGGTACATGAAGTTTGTCATTTGAACCTCATTTCTGTGTAAGATTCCTGTCACCCTCCCTCCTCCCCCATGTGACGGACACATTCACACCTAAGGTCCTTTAGCTTTCTGCTTTTACAAATACACCCCAATTCTTAGTTTCCCCTTTTCTTTCAGTCATTTCCCTTCATGCACCATCCAAGATAAAATGAATTAAAAACTCCTCTTCCCACCCCACATCTATTTTCTTCATCGGTCTATGTATTTGCTGTGATGCTTTGGCTACACACAAGTGCAAACCCAGTACACACAGCTTTAAACAATCACTATATTATTTACCATTCTAAGCTCTGAGCAAGCACACCCAAGAATAACAACGTGCTGTTGACTGGATTGCCCTGGATCCTGGGACTACTTTTGAAAGGAAAAAGAAGATATGTAAACTGTAGTCCCTGGAGTTCATAGAGCAGCAGGGAGGGGGCTCATGTTCACAACCCCAGGACAAGGTAGTGTGATCCACAAGTAACTGGTACAGCAAAATGACTACACGTGCTGGAAAGAAAGAAGGCTCTAGGGCATGAATGGGTGAGGGTCCATTCATTAACAACCACAAGAACTTCTCAAGGATGGGAAAGATTCCAGGAAGTGGAGAGAGAAGAGGACATCTCTTTTCTGTCACATACATACACATAAATTAGATGGATAGGAATACAGTTTGTCTCTCGAGGAGCAGAGTGATAAGAGTGCATTTCCAACCATGGAAACCCAGTGCAAGTTGGGAGAGTCCCTGAGTAGGGACTCAAGCAGTCCAAGGTGCTGGGTGGGGAAGCAGAATATGGCCTAGTAGAAGCTAAGTCCCTGCCGCGGAGGTCCTAGAGAGTCTGTTAAATCTTCATTGCTAGATAGGAAAATAATTGGAGAATAATAAGCACAGTCATTGCCTGGAAGAGTCTAGAATTGGATAGGATGAGTGATAGGTGCCAAAGAATGGGTGCTTACAAAGGCAGGAATGAGAGACAAAGAGCAAGGAGGGGAAGGAAGGCTGGTGCTTTCCAGTAGCCTTAACAGTCAATCCCACTTCCTGGGCTGGCTCACGGAGGGAGAGAGCCATTGGTTCCTCTGAGGTTGCGTATGATCAGAAAACAGCTGTAGGATCTGTCCGAATGCATGTAATACAAGACCTAAGGAAATATGGACTTATAAGTTTATTATATGCATTTTGTTATGAGACAGATTATTGTATAATATCCATATGTCTTATATAATAATAAAGATTAACATTCAGAGCTCCAGAGTTGGCTGCTTGCAGTGATGTCTGGCCATAAATCAGATTCCTTATGGTTCTTCAGACTTATCCTTTAGACGAACAAAAAAGACAGTTAGGACTGCGTCAGGTACCATGTGGTCACATGACATCATTCAAAACAAAAGAGACTATGGAAGGGCCTCTACATATTTGTCTTGGAAAGAGAACACCTTATGAGAGCCACCTTTTATCCCCTCTCCCCTGCCATTTTCCTACCAGTCAGAGTTGGTTCACAAGCTGACATCAGACCTGCAACTGAGCTGGAGGAGAGAGCATTTATCTGCAAACTCTCTGGTGCTGCCCTCTACCCACTGAAGATGAGGGTTGGGAATGAGCAGACGTGTCTATCACAACCACGAAGGAGTCAGCCTGGGAGATAGCGTCAAAGATGGCCCAGGCTGGATTACAGAGCGTCTTCAGTGCCTTGTTGAGAGTTGAGGATTCATTGTACAACTCAGAAAGCAGTATAGGCTCCGGTGCTGAGCAAGGCACTGATGGGTACTGAGTTTTAGAAAAATAATTCTGGAGGCAAAGGTAGAAAAAACTTTATAATGATTGGGTTGGCTAGTTTAGAAGATGGATAGTACTGTTAGGGATAGTTTGGGAATTCTAATCCACAATATAGAAACATTTAATCAGACCATCAAGAATAACCAGTATTCATCTAGTACTGGACAATGAGTTTTATTTTTTAAAGGAGATTCTAGACCAGCTTTTGTAGTAACAGGCTGCAGCACAAACTCACCACTCTTCCTGAACCTCCATTTCCTCACCTATAAAACAGGGCTCCTAGAGTATGAACCTCCCCACACACACACATGCCTCCCTCCTTCATCAAACAAGAATGGCTCTTTGAAAGGATATCTAAGCAAACAGATGTTGTCTACACAACCTATAAGTGAGAAGGCCTGGCTGAGTCATCTCCACTTTCCTACCAGCTGAGAGTGGCTATGTTTCTCCCTCAAACATCTGCGCCATCATTAGTAATGTCTATCTTTCCAAACACAATGGGCTTTATTATCATTAATGATGATTATTGTTATTGAGCCTGACAACGTTTGTCTCATACTGATAATTTGTTTAACATCTCATCAAATCTCTTCTTCCCAACAACATATCTATTTATCTTTAAAATGTAGAAAGAAGGGCACCACACTGAAAGAAAGGCTCTCAAAATACTAGTGCCATCCGGTGTAACAATGGGCAAATCCCTTTCCATGTCTGCATCTCAGAGTGGGCAAAAGAGTTCATTCAGTTGTATTTGTAGTTCTATACCATGAATGATCCTTAAAATCATATGGGGCTTTTCAAAAGTATATCCAAGAACTCTCTTGTCTGACCCTACAAAATCTGCATGTCTTAGGGTAGGGCCTGCAGTGCATATATTGAAAATTATACCTAGAAGATTTTGATGGACCCACTAAATTCTCTTTACTTTTTTGGCCAATCATGTATATATTCAAGACCTACTGAAATACGTAGAAATGAAAGTTTTCCTTTCTGGCTTTATGATGTTTAAAAATGCAAAGAAAAATAAACCTGAAAACAGACTACAGAGGCTTTGCAAACCCTTTCCAAACCAGCTGCTACAGAATACTATCTGTCCTGTTTGGTTTCCTATTGCGGTGGTAAAACATTGACCAAAAACCACTTGAGGGCGGGGTGAGGACCCATTTGTCTTACACACCCTGATCACAGTCCATCATAGTCAACTCAGGGCAAGAACTCAAGTCAAGAACCTAGAGACAGAAACTGAAGCAGAGGCCATGGGAAAGTACATCTCACTGACTTGTTCATGTTGTATTCTTACATCACCCAGGACCACCTTCCCAGGGTGGCGCCACCCGCAAAGTTCTGTGCCCTCACACATCAACATTAATGAAGAAAATGCTTCATGGGCTTCTCCACAGGCCTATCTGATGGAGGCATTTACTTAATAGAGGTTCCTTCTTTCCAGATGGCCCTAGCTTGACCAAAAAAAAAAATAAAAACAAAAACAAAAAAACTACCAGCATACTACCTCAGATGGCGGGATATCTTCCTAGAGGAGGCAGGGCTTAAATTCAAATTGCATCGAAATGGGTTAGGTGACCAGGAAGATGAAAAGCACAGGCAAATGTCTATAGTTAAAATACATAGATGTTTAAAAAAAAAATCGGGGCTGTGGTAGCACACACCTTTAATCCCAGTATTTGGGAGGCAGAGACAGGTGGATGTCTGTGGGTTCAAGGCCAGCCTAGTCTACAGAGTGAGTTTCAGGACAGCCAGAGTTACAACAGAGAAACCCTGTCTCAAAAAGCAAACAAAAAATAGGTGTATAGATGTTATGAATAAGTTTCAGGGAGACATAGAAGACATAGAGCAAGGTCAGAAGGAGAATGAATTGAGAGATAAAAACCCAGGAGCAATGCTATCCACCGTGCAACATGTCCTGCAGACTGTTTTATCTCCCCTTGACCTAAAGGGTCAGCCCAGAGAACCACAAGCTGTACTGGCTGTTGGTCTAGATGTAAGAGCTCTTCAAGTGGTACTCCAGAAGGAGTTACATGGGTTGGAAATGTCGTGTCATGTATGAGCTTCAACAGAAAACATATGAAACCCTTTTCATAAACCAGACATTGCCAGAGCAGAAGGGGTGGCTTCTGCTGTTCCTCACCTGCTTGCACCATCTCACCCACAGCTCTCTCACTGCTCTGAGCCTGTACCATAATCTCATATCAATTCGTCCTCTCTCAGGGCTAGCCTTGCAGATGTCCAGCTAAATGGTATTCTGTAGATATTTGCAGAGATCATGAGAGTGGAAGTCAACTCTACAACATGCCTGGGTCCCTTGAGCTGTCTTGTCTTGTATTCTGAGGAGGAAACTGGTAACAGTTAGCATCTCTTCCTCCATCCAGGCTGCGCTTGCAGGTTACGCAGTTCCGTGAAGGCTTTATGTTCAACTGGCGTTGCAAATGCTGCAAAACCCTATCACATTTGTCCCCCACACTGTGTTCCCTCCTCCTCAGACTCCCAGGCCCCTCAGTGAAGGCTCATCTTTCCTTATACAGCAGCCTACAGAAAAGATGGGGATGCTATGAGTTCAGACTGAGAAGGGCTCCCTAGAGTAGTTTCCAGTCTCTGTAAATAAAAAATAGAAATGTTCAAAAAATAAAAAGATATTCATGAGAGTCTAACATTAGTCCCTCCCAGAGCTTCAATATATTCCTTAGGCAGTTGCAGTGATCTGAATGAAAATGCACTATTAGGAAGTGTGGCCTTATTGGAGGAAGTGTGTCACTGTGGGTGGGCTTTGAGATTTCAGAAGCTCAAGCCAGGCCCAGTGTCTCTCTCTTGCTGCTGCCTGCCAATGCAGATGTAGAACTCTCGGCTCCTTCTCCAGCACCATGTCTGCCTACATGCCACTATGCTTCCTGCTGTGGTAACAACGGACTGAACCTCTGAACTGTAAGTCAGTCCCAATTAAATGTTTTCCTTCTAAGAGTTGCCATGGTCATAGTGTCCCTTCACAGCAATAGAAACCCTAAGACAGCAGCACTATTTACAAGGTAGCCATTATGAAAATACTCAAAATAAATACAGAGAAATAGAAATGCTTACCTGAAGCCACTGAAGTTTTTAGAATATAAAATTTTGGGAAATCCACAATGAAGAGCCCACTGGAACCCAGTGCACATCCCTCAACTCACAGATCCCCTTCCTGGGGAGGGAGGTGGAGCAGCCACAAAAGACAACTGACCTTGACACACAGGGATGGGTCAGTTGTTCTCGCATGAGGAGCTTTTAAAGCTTTTAAAGCCTACACCAGTGTTTCCTAGAGTAGGATGTCTGGAGGCATTTGAGGTTGTCAAAACTAACAGTGAGATGTTAATGATATTCCCTAAGCGAACAGCAAGGCTAATGCTAAGTAACTATACAGGACTGCTACACACACCACAAAGAATGATCTGGTCAGTACAAGAATGGCAAGACTGAGGAAATCCTCAGGAAACCATGCAGAGGAAAGCTGTGGTGCCCTGGTTGTCATCGTTCATGAAGGGCACAGTTGTCTTTCTTAGATCAGAGGCAGAAGGAACTCCAGAGCTACCCAGCCCCATCCTCAATAGATGACGGGAAAACCTGACTCTCCGAGAGGGCAATAACTTTCCTGAAGTCACGCAGGTTAGCGGACTACACTAACCCTACTATCAATTGAGGGCCCTATTATCAATTTAATGTTTGCTCCCCACCCCAAGGCTTGCCTGGTGAAACCTACTCTCCAGTGTGGCTGTCTTCACACATGTTCCTATGAACAATGGACCATAGTGGTCCTGTGAGATTATAATGGAGCTAAAAAACTTCTTACTGTCCAGAGACATCCTAGCCAGTGTAACATCAGCATGCAACATGCTACTACAGTCCTTACTTGTTTGTGATGGTGCTGGTATAAACAAACATGTACTGCACTATGAAAATACAGATTAACAATTGTGTACATGGTATAATACATGGTAATGACAATAAACACCAATAGTGCTAGTTTTTAGTTTCTTAACTTTCTGCTGGTATTTGTGTGTGTGTGTGTGTGTGTGTGTGTGTGTGTGTGTCTGTGTATATCTGTATATGTGTTTATGTGTGTGTATGTGTCTATGTGTCTGTGTGTACGTGTCTGTGTATGTGTATCTGTATATGTCTGTGTGTGTGTGTGTGTCTGTGTCTGTGTCTGTGTGTGTGTGTGTGTGTGTGTGTGTCTGTGCATGTCTGTGTGTGTCTGCATCCACATATGCCATGATGCACATGTGGAAATCAAGACAATTATAGGAGCCAATTCTCTTCTCCTACTATATGAGCTTTTGGTATTGAACTTAGGTCATCAGATTTGGTGGCAAGTGCCTTTACCTGCTGAGCCATCTTGACAGCCCTTTGTTGTTATTTTAGAATGTGCTTTTTCTATTTATAAAAAAATACATTGGCTGAAAACAGCAGTCTGAGGCTGCCAGCATGCATCTTCTGTTAACTGCATCTCTTGACTACATCAAGAGGACACACACAGTGATCAACCTAAGTCATCTAGGTCTGTGATGTTCACACAATGATGAAATTGCCAAATGATCCATTTTGAAAGACATACTATCACTACATGGTTTATGACTATGTCTGGAGGAGGAGACTTTGAGGTGATTGGATTCTAAAGATAACCATGACTACAAGGAGTCCCCTTATGGAAGAAGCCTAAGGAAGTTCACTTTACAGCAAGAAGGCCCTCTACTCTATAAAATAACAAACCCTCTGTGGTGCTCTGCCAGCATTTGATCTTGATCTTCAAGAACTTTGAGAAATACGATGAGAAATAAGATTTTGTTTATACACCACTCAGCCTGCAATATGTTATTCCCCACAGCCCCAGCAGACTGTCAGCTCAAGCCCATTGCATCACCCTGTGTCTCTCCGTCATGCTGTGTCCTCCAGAATTGAGCCTATTTTCAGCCAAAGAAATTATTTGTCCTACAAGTCACAAAACAGCATGCAATTGGAAAGGATTCATATTATTTTTTCTAAAACTTTGGAACTTTCCAGTTTGCCTGTGGATAGTCCCCCCTTCTCTCTCTCTCTCTCTCTCCCTCTCTCCTTCTTCTTCTCTCTCTCTTTCTCTCTCTCTCTCTCTCTCTCTCTCTCTCTCTCTCTTCTACCTCTCTCCCTCCCTCTTTTTCTCCCTCCCTCTCTCTTTCTGTGTGTGTTTCTCTGAGGAGGATTTCTGTAGATAGAAATATTAATATCTCAGGCAGGTTTCAAGGTTTCAATAAAGAACAAGGACAATTCTCTGAGATGTGAGCTGGACGGCCTAGGCAAAGGGTCTCTTCTCACCTTTCATTAACTGACCCAGAGCACCAGGGTGACATCTAGGTATTTTATTGAGGAAAAGCACAGCCCACTGATACAAAGGCTGTATTACTTAATGAATAGAACTTCCACAGTCCACCAATCCCCAACCTCAGCTGGCTGACCTGGTGCCTTTTTCTGGGCCAGTCAAGACCCCAGGCAAGGTATTCCTTGACAAGTGCTTAGGCTGAGAGAGGAGCCCGTAAAGTTCCTCCATTTAGCATTAATACAATCGGATGCTTTCAACACAAAGATCTCAGTGAGTAAAGTCAAATCTGAACAATTGCTCCAACCATGGGACATTAAGTAGACAATCACTGGTGCTCCAAAGTAGCATTCTTCCTGCATTACAGAAGCCAAACCCAGGAGGCTGGTTCCAACAGCTAAGGAAGGTGACCTTCTGGCAGTGACTCTAACTGTCAGATACAGCAGCTGTTATTACTGCACAGAAGTGCACATAGCTTTACAGTATTTGAGGATAAGTTTAAATATTCCACTGCAGACTCCCAAGGGTCAGACCTCCGATTTCAAGCAGTAAGCGAAATGGCTGTGCTTTGCCAAAACTAGAAGCTAATAAGATAAAAGGACCTTAACAGTGTTCAACCTGAATATTCCTCTTTTCACACTCCCACCCTGGGAAAGCCATGAATTCTATCACTGTAGCACTAATGCCCTGCTCTTCTGGCTGCACATGCTCTAATTCAGGAAAAATGACCACAGTCCTCCCTACATCCCCAAGTAGACAAAGAGGCCATAGGAAAGTGGATCTTGGAGATCTGTGGCTGGATCACCACCAGGTACATCTGTCCCTTCTTGCAGGGGCCAGAAATTTAAGCTGCCATCAAGCTGAAGATGAAAGAGCCAGATGTAAAAGGCTACTTGGAACAAATTTGGGGATGCTTGCTGACCAGATGGGAGAGTCAGAAGCATGTGGAACCAAGGTTGAGAAAGGCAGGTAAGAAAAGGGGAGATGAGTCGAGCTATTTGGAATGAAAATATGAAGTCGATGTCTGAGGCGGTGGCGGTGGGATCAGTCTGCACAGATGGAGACGGGAGCACTAGGACCAGAGTCCATGTAAGGGACTCGGAGACAGAATACAGAAGAAAGTGAGCCCTGGGTTAAGAGCTGGGAGTCCATTGTCTGCCTCTAGGCATGACTGCAGAGCATAACTCTGATAAGGGAGCAGACAATACACAGGGCACCTTTGGCAGTGCCAGGGTTAAGGCCCAGAAACATCTACACGTGCAGTTGGCCACACCTTCTGTTGGAAGCAGTTTTGATTTCTTTCAGTTTTGTTCTCTTGATTCTGTTTCATTTTACTAAGACAGAGTCTGCCTTGTTGTCTATCCCACGCTGGTCTTATCCTGAGTAACATCATGACTGGTTTGAGAGAAGTATTACGTATAAAATCTAGTCCGATGAAAGTCAGAGGAGAGTCAGTTTCCCAGTGAATCCTCAGGGTTTGGGTCAGTTACTACCATTCATACCGAGTGTGTAGTCTGAGACTCCCACTAGGAGCCTAGTGAACGGCTGGCAAGAGCCCTACACCTGTGCTACACCTGAGTCCTCGCTCATCTGCTGTGTGTTGTCTTGCTTGCTCATAAACAATGGTCCGGTTAGAGCCAGGACATCCTAGATCTTGAGGACCCTTTGGATAGTTCTTTCTTGCCCCTTGGGAAATCTTTTAAAACTAAACGATAAGAGGGTTACATGTATGGGGGAATCTGCTAATCTGGGTTGCCAGCTTAAAGTCAGAATGCAAGATAGCAAAGACCTGGCCAGTTTGTAAAGTTGGGTATTATTTTAGTCCAAGGAAGAATAAAGAGATATGTGCTTGAGTCGCATCAAGACTAGCACTGAGACTCAGAGTCCAAAGGCCTAAGGTGCCAGGAGTTCCATTGTCTGGGGAAAGGAGAAAATGGGTGTTTCAGCTCCAAAACAGTGATTTCAACTTTGGGTTTACTCTTGCTCTCCACAGGCTGAAGGAATGCCTGCCCATAAAATGAGTCTGGATTTTCTTTTAGCAGTTTATGATTCAAACACTAATCCTCTCTTCTGGAAACATCTTCACAGACACACCCAACAATAATGTTTTATCCGTAATCTAGGTTTCTCTTAAGTAATTAACACTGAAAGTTAACCATTACTTGATCTGCCTCTATTAATTGACTTCCTAGCACCACATCCACATGGCATTTATGTGAAACCAACATGAATGGTTTGAAATCAGGACAGGCTGGATGGTAAGTACTAAATGGGAGTCAAGCACTCTGCACAATTAACTTACTTACAAAGAGAAAAGAAAAGGCTTGAGGAGGTCGATTGTTTTAGTGATGAAAAGTAAGTGTATTCCTTATGGAGAGTGGTTTGTAATACCTATCCCAAATGACAAATCTGTATATCCTTGGAGCCAATGATTTTTGGTCTAAGAATTTTTTTCTCCAGTTATACTTGCTACTTAAGTGTAAAATGAAACATGCATAATTTTAACTGAATCACTGTTTGATGGAAAGAGAACGGAGAGAGCCCAAAATGCTGAGCATGCAAAGTAAATTTTTATATCTATCAAAATACAACACTATGGAGCTGTTACAAAGAACAATAAAGCAATCTGTGTGTCCTGATATAGAACAGTCTCCAGGGGAAAAAAAATCAGAAATTGTGCCTACTAGATGTCAATTGTGAAAGAGAGACAACCAAGTGGAGAATGCACTCACACACACCACAGATGCTGTATCTAGTAAGTTTCCTCCATGGCCGCTACAACAGAAAGAATTATGATTGGCTGGCAGCCTAGTGCTAACATTTTTCTCCTGCGGCTGTGGATATTGAGCCCTCAGCACTAGCTTTCTTGCTTGTGAAATAAGTCAATTATGTTTTAGAAAGCTGTCTTGAGCTTTAAAATGTATAAGCGTTTATGGTATCATGATGTTGAATTACTGCTATAGGTCAATAACAGAACCAATACCTACTGCATAACAACCATCCAAAATATTAGCTTTATAATGCTTGACTAAGAAAATCATAACCTCAATGGTAAAGTTAAACTTATGTGGTGAGTACAGTATGTGGGAAAGAAAATACTACTAAGAGATGTGAGACAGACGTACATCAAGCAATTGCTATCATAATTATAATTATTATTACCATTATTATTATTATTCCATTAGTCCCTTTTAACCCTTTTTTACCATAAGTTCTATCTTTCCTCCTTTACAACCCCCTTCTCACGGCCCTAAGTAATTTCCTGTGCTCTAAAGGCATTCCAAACACTCCAAGTGAAGCACACTCATCTGAAAATTCTAAGCTAACAACCTCAAATGAAAGAAAACATGTGGTGTTTGTCTTTCTGGTTCTGGGCTACCTTACACAGGATTATTGCTTCCAGATCCATCCATTTACCTGAAATTTTCATCTTTCTTAATAACTGAAAAATATTATACTTTGTAAATCTAACATATTTTAATTATCCGTCTGCCAGTCGGTGGATAGCTGAGCTGTTGTGTTTCCTGGCTACCGTGAATACAGAACGGTGAATATGAATCAGCAGGTATCTCTGTAACAGGATATGGAGTGCTTTAGGTACAGAACCAAGTGAGGTATAGGTAGATCATGTGGGAGATCTGTTTTCGGCTTTTTGGGGAACGCCCACCCTGATTTCCATAGTGGCTGCACCAGTTTGCACTCCCACAGGCAGGCAGTGAGCAAGTGTTCCGCTTTCCCCGCCCACACCAGCGTTTGTGGTTTATTTGTTTGTTTGTTTTATGTCACCCATTCTGAGTGGGATAAGATAAAATTTTAAAGAAGTTTACATTTTAAATTCCCGGGCAGCTGGATGTTTTTTGATTTTTTTTAATGTTTCTCAGCCATTTGTATTTCATCTTTAGAGATGTTTACTTCATGCCCTATTTTTAATTGAGTTATTTGTTTTCTTGATGTTTAGGGGTTTTTTTTTTTCTTTGAATAGTGTAGAAACTAACTTTCTGTCATATGCATAGCTGGTAAATATTTTTTCCCATTGTATATGTCATCTTTTCGCTCAAATGATGGTGTCCTTTGCTGGACAGAAGCATTTTTATTTCGTGAAGGTCCATTTATTAAATGTTGGCCTGTGCTACTCGGGCCCTATTCAGAAAGTCCTTTCCTATGCCAATGAATTCAAGCTTATTCCCTACATTACCTTCTATCAGATTCAAGATATCTGGTCTTATGTTGAGGTCCTTGATCCATCTGAAATTGAGTTTTGTGCAGGGTAAGAGATAAGGATCAAGTTTCACTCTTCTACAAGTAGTTCTCCAGTTTGGTCAGCATTATTTGTTGAAGATGCTGTCTTTTCTCCAATGTGTATTGTTTGCTTCTTTGACAAAACTGTGGTGGCTGTAGCAGTGTGGGCTTACATGTGGCTCCTCAATTCTATTCCATTCATCAGTGACTGTTTTCATGCCAGTGCAATGCTGTTTTTGTTAATATAGCTCTTCAGTATAACTTAAAATCTTACATAGTACTATCTCCCAGGTTTTCTGTTGTTCTGGGTCGCTTGGGTTCCCCTGTGTCTTTCTATATGAAACTTAAGAATTTATATTTCTGTGAAAACATGCATTGGGAGTTTGATGGGTATTACCTTGGCTCTATTGATTGCTTTTGATCATTTTTACAGCATTAATCAGACCAAGCCATGAACAGGAGGCCTTTCCATATTTTTGTATCTTCTTCCATTTCTTTTGGGTTAAACTGAGGTAGAGGAGGGGCAGCATCTCTGAAGTAGGATATAGAGTCCTTTGGATGTGTGGCCAAGTGTGGTATAGCTTTGGGAGGGACTCCCACACTGACTTCCTTCATGGCTGCACCAGTTTGTACTCCCACTGGCAGTGAGCACTTTTTTAGTATTTGGAATTTTCTAATACTAACTTTCGGTCAGATGTATAGCTGGTAAATATTTTTCCCATTGTGTAGGCCGTCTCTTCACTCAAGTGATGGTAACCATTCTTCCTCCATTTTGTGGAGGTTAAATCAAAGTTGAGGAAGGGAGATAGAAAAGAGGAAGGAAAATAGGAACAGATAAATAACACTAAAGAACTTTCAAAAGAGTCATGTGAGAACCTGGTATCATAGAAGTGTGTGTGTGTGTGCATGTGTGTGTGTATGCGTGTGTACACCACATATGTATATATGAGTTAAAATGAAGTTACCCTATGAAAAGGCAATACTGCCCCACTAGACACTGGAGAGTCACAAATGGAAAGTGTAGTCATAGGAATGGATCACTTATTTTAGAGATGTTGGTCAGTGAAGTTCCACAGACTCATAAACAATAAAGGCTGTTGCCAATGCTCTTGGTTACCTTCCAGAACTTGATGGTACCCTACTGCCAAAGACACCACATAGTTAAGTCATAGAACATGGAGAAATCAAGCTGATACTAACCTAAAAGCTTCTTCTCTATCGGCTGATTTTTCACAATGCTGGAAGGTCCAAAGAACACTACCAAAGAAGAAAAGTAATCATCAGTCTTACTCAGCCGTCAATCCAGTGAGCTACAATGACAGGCCTGGCAAGACATGCCCACTCGTGCAGCAGTGGCAGAGACATCATGGGAGTAACCAGCCAGGTTATGATTGGATTTAAGTCCTGCTCCACGAGATAAGATTCATACCTGGCACCATTATCAGTCCAGGAACCTATGGCTAGACCAGTCATAGGCCTCAAGGGAGAACCTACTATTATTTTGCTAAATAAACACAGTATTAAATTGACTCCTAATGACTTATTGTCATATCCATAGATTAATGCATCTTACCCTTCATCAGAGAAGCTTGTATTTGCAGCAAATGGTGATTGAACACAAAGACTTACAACTGGCGAAGGTGCGGAAAGTAAAAATCAAGAGAATTCTCAGCCCAAAATGGAACATTTTGGGAACATGCCCCTCCTCCCAAGGCTCAGAGACCATTGTAAAAGTAGGGGAAGAAAAACTGTAAGAGCCAGAGTGATAGATGACTACAGTGTCTTCTGGACACATCAGGACAGCTTACACATATGAACTCACAGCAGTGGTGACCTTATGCACAAGACCTGTGTAAGCTCAGGCCAAACCAATAATATTCATGCCACGACTCCTCAGCATAGAAGGAGTGTTGGTGTGAAATTTCACCCCTAACCACAAAGCAATTGCAAACTGTTGACTGCTAGGAGTGTCATTTTTCTCTAACCCCCAGTAAGCCAACCACAATCTGGTAGAATCCTACACATCCAAGAATATGTAAGCAGCACACATGTGTCTTGATAAAGAAAAAAAGACAAAAAAGCTGGGTAGATGGGGAAGGAGGATGGATCTAGGATAATTTGGGAGTATGTGAATATGATCAAAACAAAATACAAAATTCACAAAAAAATAAAAATTTTAAACAGTCTTTTAAAAAGATAGTGGTTTGAACATGGAAAACTAATATACCATGAAGCTTCCCTGATGTCTAGCTTTTATAACCAGAAGGTACTATATAAGCTGTTGAAGGAAAAGAGTCACCAACTGTCTTGCCCACCTGTGAATCCTGCTACCTACAATAATGACTGTCTAGGCAAGATCTAGCCATAGGTACTGTGATTGCTATTCTCGGGGGTCAACTAGATTACATCTGGAATTAACTAAAATCCAAGGAGGTGTGTGTGTATGTGGAGAGAGGGGGGGGGAGGGATTGTTTTTCTTAATTAAATTATTTAAAGTAAGAAGACCTTCTTAATCTGTATCTTTGAAGTGGGAAGATCCACCTTTAATCTGGCCACATTTTTTTCTGGCAGCCTATAGAGAGAATATGATGAAAGAAGGAAGCTTGCTCTGTTTGCCTGCTTGATCTTGCAAATCCATTTCTTCAAGGGCATTCTGGTGTACACTGAAGAACAGCTAAGACATCCAGCCCTATGGACTGAACAACTACTGGATTCTTGGAAAATCCAATGGTATATAACCATTGCTGGAGTAGCTGGACTACACCCCCATAAGCCATTCTATGGCCTTTCACAAGGGTAAATGTACACTGGAGGAAAGGAAAAAATCAGATTTTCTGGAGTCTATTGGATACTGGTCTGAAATGACACTGAATCCCTAAGATCCTAAGAAACATTGTGGCCTGCCAGTTAAAGTAGCAGCTTATGACAGTCCAGTAATTAATGGGGTTTTGGATGAAGTCCGACTCATAGTGGGTCCAGTGAGTCCCAGAAGTCATTCTTATGGCTATTTTCCCAGTCCCAGAGTATGTAATTGGGATAAACATACTTAGAATTTGTCAGAATCCCCACATTGGTTCCCTGACCTGTGGAGTGAGGTCTGTTATGGATGGAAAGGTGGGAGCCTTTAGAACTGCCTCCACCAGGGAAAGTAGTGAACCAAAAGCTATCACTCCCTGGAGGAACTGCAGAAATCAGTGCCATCCAGGACTTGAAAGCTGCAGGGGTGGTGGTTCACACATTTCACTTCATTGTCCTGTTTGGCCAGTGCAGAAAACAGGTGGTTCACAGAGAGTGACAGGTGACTACTGAAAACTTAATCAGGTAGTGACTGATTGCAGCTGCTGCGCCAGATGTGGTGTCCTTACTTGAGCAGATTAACACATCTCCTGGTACATGGTATGCAGCTATTTATAAGATCTAGAATCTCCTAGGAGACATATCTCTGAGTTTACCTGTGAAGGAGGTTCTAGGCTGGGTTAACTGAAGTGGGGAAGACCCAACCTAAGTGTGGCAGCACCACATCATGAGTTATGGTCAGAGACTGAATAAAAAGGAGAAAGTAAGTCAAGCAGGACAATTCACCTGTACCCTCAAACTATGAGCCCAAACATTCTCTCTCTCTCTCTCTCTTTTTTACCAGACAGGGTTTCTCTGTGGTAACTCTGGCTGTCCTGGAACTCACTCTGTAGACCAGGCTGGCCTTGAACTCACAGAGATCCACCTGCCTCTGCCTCCCAAGTGCTGGGATTAAAGGCTTGCACCACCATGGCCAGGCCAAATATACTCTTTCTATTGACCAACACATGCCTTTTTCTCAGTGCCTGCCCACAAGGACCACCAGAAGCAATTTGTTTTCCATTGGCAAGGCCAGCAGTATACCTCTACAGTTTTACCTCAAGGATATATGAACTCTCCAGCACTGTGCTATAACTTAGTTCAAAGAGATCTTGATCATCTGTCTCTTTCACAAAATACCACACTGGTCTATTATATTGATGACATTATGGTGATTGGACCAAGTAGGCAGGAGGTAGCAACCTCTTTGGACTCATTGGTAACACACACGCACATCAGAGGATAGGAAATATATCCAAACCAAAATTCAAGTGAAATTCTTAGGAACCCAGTGGTATGGACACATTCCTTCTAAGATGAAAGATAAGTTACTGCACCTGGCCCCTTTCCCTACCAAGAAAGAAACACAAAATTTAGTGTGCCTATTTAGATTGTGGAGACGGCACATTGTTCACTTGAGTGTTAGTCTGGCCCGTGTATCGAGTGACTCCAAAAGCTGCTATCTTAGAGAGTGGGGCCTGGAATAGAAGGCTCTTCACCAGGTCCAAGCTGCTATGCTCTACCACGTAGAACATATGATCCAACAGATCTGATGGCACTTGAGGTGTCAGTGGCAGATAAGGATGCTGTCTGGAGTTTTTAGCAGGCCCCTATAGGTGAATCACATAAGAGACCTTAGGGATTTTGGAGCAAGGCTCTACCATCATCTGCAGACAACTATTCTCCCTTTGAGAAGCAGCTCTTGACCTGTTACAGGGCCTTAGTGGAAACTGAATGTTTGATAATGGGCCACCAAGTTACTATGAGCTGCCCATCATGATCTGGGGATTATCTGACCCACCAAGACATAAAATAGGTCATGCACAGCAGCAATCTATTATTAAATGGAAGTGGGATATTGTGATCATGCCTGCTCCTGTCCTAAAGGCCCTAGCAAGTTACATGAAGAGATTGCCCAAATACCTATGGTTTCTACTCTCATTACAATGCTATCTGCTGCCAAGCATGCACCTATAGCCTCATGTGGTGTGCCCTGCGATCAGTTAACTGAGGAAGAGAAGACTAGGACCTGGTTTACAGATGGCTCTGTACATTGTGAAGGCATCACCCAGAAGTGGACAGCTATAGCATTACAACCCCTTTCTTAGACAAATCTGGAAGATACTAGTGAAGGGAAATCTTGACAGTGGACAGAACTTCATGTAGCACACATGGCCATATGTTGTGGAAGTTCCTTTTTAGTTATGTATAAAATAATTGTTTTATGCACTGTTGGGGGAAGAGCTACCTAGGCCTCGGCATTTTGTATTGTCTGCAGGTGTTGGACTTACATGGTGGGATGTTTGATTGTTTGTAGTCTGCACGTGCTATCAGTAGAACACCTAAGGAGTTCTGAATCAATAAAAATACCTGAACTGGGGCACTCAGAATTCCATTGTCCAGAATGGTGCTTGCCATGATAGTGGTTCCCTCTCTTGAGGTCTGGCAGGGTTTGCAACTATGAATATGCCTCCAACTCTTCCTTGTTGAGCCACAGCAGTGTACAACCACAGTCATATATTTTGTGTAGAAGGAAAAATGGCCAGATGTACAATTGTTCCCTGATTCATGAGCTATAGCCAATGGATTTGCTGGATAGTCAGAGATTTGGAAAAGGTATGATTGGAAAATTGGTGAGGAAGACATTTGGGGAAGAAGTGTATGGATGGATTTCCCCAAATGGGTGAAGGATGTAAAGATACTTGTGTCCCATGTAAATGCTCATCAAAAGGGGACTTCAGCAGCAGTTCAATAATCAAGTAGATAGGATGGCCTGTTCTATAGACAGTCAGCCTCTTTCCCCAGCCATCCTGGCATTGCCCAATGAGCCTATGAACAAAGTGGCCATGGTGGCAGAGTGGAGGTTATGCATGGTCTCTACAACATGGACTTGCACTCACCAAGGCTGATCTGCCTACAGCTGTTACTGAGTGTCAGACCTGCCAACAGCAGAGACCCACAGTAAGCCCCAGATATGGCATGATTTCCAGGGCGACCAGCTAGCAACATGGTGACAGGTTGACTACATTGTACCAATTCCTCTACGGAAAGGATCATGTTTTGTCCTTACTGGAGTAGATACTTATTCTGGGTATGGATTTGCCTTTCCTACAAATAATCCTTCTGCCAAAACTACCATCCATGAACTTACAGAATGCCTCATTTACCATCATTGTATTCTACACAGTATTGCTTCTGACCAAGGAACTCACTTCACAATGTCACAAGTGTGACACGGGGCCCACGATCATGGAATCCATGGTCTTACCATGTTCCCACCATCCTGAAGCAGCTGGCCTGACAGAACAATGAAATGGCCTCTTGAAGACATAGTTACAGCATCAACTAGATGGCAGCAGCCAGCAGGGCTGGAGCAGGTTCCTCTAGAAGGTAGCATTTGCTTTTAATAAGCATCCAATATATGGTATGACTTCTCCCATAGCCAGGATCCACAGGTTCAGGAATCAAAGGGTGGGAAGGGGAATGGTTCCACTTATTATCACCCCTAATAACCCAGTAGGAAAAGCTTTGCTTCCTGTTCCCACAACCTGAAGTTCTGCTGGTCTAGAATTTTTGGTTCCAGATGGTAGGGCACTACAGTTTGGAGACACAACAAGTATTCCATTGAACTGGAAGCTCAGACTCCCCCCCACCCCCTGGACAATCCCCTACCCCAGCCACTGATGCCATTAAGCCTGTCTAAGAAAAAAGTAACAGTGTTAAGAGTGGTGATCCAGATTACTAAGGGGAATTAGGTTTCCTCTCCACCATGAAGATAAGAAAGATTTTGTCTGGAAATCAGAAGATCCTTTAGGGTGTCCCTCTTGGTGCTGCCATGTCCTGTGATTAAAGTCAGTGGGAAACTGCAACAATCTAATCCAGGCACGATGACAAAAGGGCTCAGACCCATCAGGAGCAAAAGTGCAGCTCACTTCCCCAGGAAAAGAATCAAGACCTGATGAGAAAGGGGCAGTGGTGGTGCACGCCTTTAATCCCAGCACTCAGGAGGCAGAGGCAGGCGGATCTCTGTGAGTTCAAGGCCAGCCTGGTCTACAGAGTGAGTTCCAGGACAGCCAGAGTTACAACAGAGAAACCCTGTTTTGTAAAAAAAAAAAAAAAAAAAAAGAGCTTGCTGAGGTGCTTGTTAAGGGTGGAGGAAATACAGAATGCATGCTAGAGGAAGTAGTTATAAATACCAGCTAAGCCCACATGGCCAGATGCAGAAGTGAGGATTGTAACTGACATGAGTGTTTCTCTCATATTTTGTTAAAAAGGTGTTTGTAGAGATATTTGTGTTTCCTTTCAATTTTGTTATCATATAATGTAACATCAATTAAGAGAATATCAGTTGTTATCATATTTAAGTCTGAAATATCAAAACAATATCATTTAAGGGACACTGCCATCTCTTCTAAAGTTTATAATGTGTTTGCAAGTGCACATGGGATAGTTATATCATGTTAGGCGTACTTATGACCTGGTTGTTTTCACTTGGAAATTAAGAATGACATGAGAAGATAAGATTGTGTGTCAGGCTGACAAAGGGTGGGTGAACTTATGATGGCTATTCTTCTATTTTTAGTTGTGAGCCTAGCCTTTAATGGCTGGGCCATCTCTCTAGCCCCCTTTTTGTTTGTTTGTTTGTTTGTTGAGACAGGGTTTCTCTGTGGTAACTCTGGCTGTCCTGGAACTCATTCTATAGACCAGGCTGGTCTTGAACTCACAGAGATCCACCTAGTCGTGCGCTACCAATACCCAGCACGTGATGGCTATTCTTGATTGCTGACCTACTACATCTGGAATTAACTCAACATAAACATCTTGGTATACCTGCGAGGGTCTTTTTCTTAATTAAATCATTTGAAGTGGGAAGATCCAGCTTTAATTTAGATCTTTTGAGGTAAGAAGATATACCTTAATCTGGGCCACATCTTCTCACAGCCTAAATAAAGGACATGGAAGAAGAAAGCTCCCTCTCTCTTTGCCTGCTTGCTCTCCTTCCCACTAGCAAGTCCATCCCTTCACTGACATCACGGCCTACTTCTTCAGGATTCTGGTGTATACTAAAAATCAGCTGAGACATCCAGCCTTATGGACTGAACAACTACTGGATTCTTGGAATTTCCATGAATATACAACCATTTCAGTCTATTCCTCTAGAGAACCCTTACTAATACAGGCACAATACAGGCATGAATGTTATGGGAATAATAAAACTATTTTCTAATTGAATTTAAGGCCCATTACACAGTAGGAAATGTATGCCTGGCATTGTAAATTCTGGCCAAAAACCTATGGTTGAGGACTCACAGGCCCCAGAGGCAAACATATGCTATTTTTTTTTTGTTGTTGTTAAATGGACATATTTTCGAACTGCCCTCTAAATTCATATATCTATGTAGCTTTCATTCTTCATCAGAGAAGTTTCTTTGTCAGTGTCTGGTGGGTTCATGAAGAAACCCACAACTAACCCAAATGCATAGGATAGTGTCAGTGGAGTGCTCAGCCATAAATAGTGCCATCAGTATCACCCTCCCAAGGTTCAGGGGCCTATCTGAGAAGAGGGGACAGAAGACTGTAAGAGCTAGAAATCAGGGAGGACCACAGCGATGCAGTGTCTTCTGGACATAACAAGACCATAGCACTCAAGAACTCATGGTAGCCTACACAAGACCTACACAAAATAAGCTAATCAACATTGTATCGTAGAAGGGGAAAAGGCTCATGAGCCTACACCTCTAACTACAGAGCTAATGGCAATTGATAGCTTCTGAGCAAGTCATTGTTCTTCATTGTCAAGGGTGTGACTCCTAGATCAAACACATTCCAGTGGGTGGCCCCACACCCATGAGGATATTATGAGCTCTGAACTTGGTACTGGACTTGGTAGGTTATTTAGAAAAAAAAAGACAGGAAGTTGGGAGGAGGTGGGAAATTAGGGTGGATCTTGGAGGATTTAGGAGAAAGAATTGGAGATGAATATGATTAAAATACATTATATGAGATTCTCAAATAAATCAACTAAAATGTGTTTTTCAAAATAAAGAAAAAAGCCGATATCTTGATTGGGATTAGGCTCATTCTCTAGAAATCATATATGGAATCATATGAGGTTCCCAGTCCATGAATATGATAATCCTCTCAATTTTATCGTCTCCAATCCTTTCAGTTACATATTTTGGTTCTTATGCTGCTATAATATACATGTCTTAAATTAGAAATAAAGACAGAAAGACAGTCAAACAGACTCAGTAGAAGTAGGATCTAGAAAGACACCCATGCAATGCTACCAATCCAGGTGTTGGTATGAGGAGAAAGGAGTTGTTTGTGATCACAAGTACACTGGCTCACCTGGATGAGGCCAAAGTGATGAGAAGCAGTAAGATGATGAGCTCATTTGCTGTGCTTAGTCTTCCAGTGAAAGATGGTACCCAGGAAGCACCTGGGTCATCAGTTCAATCAGCAGTCATTATGACCCTCACACGCCTGTGGAGTCAGGCTATGTGAAACAGCACCTGACTTGGCTCCTCTAATTCACAACATTACTAGGAAATGAGGGCCTTTTAAAGAGGAAAAAAATTAAGACAGAGACGGAGACACTGCACGGGGCTCAGGCCTCGGCTTCTCTCTTGCTACCACTTCTGTGTAAGAGACCAGTTATATTAATTATTCTTCTCATCGCTATGAAAGACTATCTGTTGAGAAACAACGAAGACAATGTTTGGGCTCACAGTGTGAGGGTACAGTTCATCACAGTGGGGAGGCATAGTTGCAGGAGCAGAGGCAGCTGGCCACGCTGCGTCCACACCCACGAGAAATGGGTGAATGGTCCCGCTCAGCTCACTTTCTCCTTTTGATTCGGTCTCCGACCATAACCTGTGATATAGTGCTGCCACACTTAGGCTGGGTCTTCCCACCTCAGTTAACCCAGCCTAGAAACTCCCTCACAGGCAGACCCAGAGATAGGTCTCCTAGGAGATTCTATATCCTGCCAAGCTGACAAAAATTATTAACTATCACACTAGTCCACTACCAGTATCTGGCCTGTCACTTCCATGATGCTGACTTCTATACTTCAATCCAGTCTTCCTTCCTGCTTAGGAAATGTTCTGTGTGAATCACACTGATAGCTAAATGAGTGCTTGCCCACTGGGCTCTGTGCCTGAGGGCAAACCCCACATTAACACTTGTCGTTGTCTTTCAAAGCCCCAGTGAAGTGGCTAATATAAAGTGCTAACTGTTTTGAGTATGAAAGCACTTAGCAAGTTTTAGTTACTTAACTATTCCTCAAAACAACCATAAAAATGGTTAAGTACCTTTATTATCCCCGTTCTATAAATGAGAAAATTACAGTTCATACTAGAAAATAGACCTTTGCAGGCTGGTTTCAAAGCCTTCCTTCTCTGCTGTAGTTGACACTTTAGCTGCTACCCAGCTGGTGGTCCTCCTGCAGCATGCTCAATAATCTGTCCTTCTTATTAAAGAAATGAAACCTACACTCTCTTAATCCACAATGCTAGTAGAGAGCTAATCACTCTTTCTTCTATAAATAAGAATCAATGAGACTGCAACTCAGTGGGAATATCAAGACATACCAACTCTGCTTGTACCCTTAGAGGCCAAGTAGAAAGGCCTGAAGGAAAAGAATCTGTGGCTTCTGCACTAGTCAGAATTCTCCAAAGAACATACCCGACAGGTTACTAAAAGTAAGGCGTGGAGGGAAGAGAGATAGAGACTCGTGTTAAGGAATCGACTCCCGAGATTGCAGGAGCTGGGAAGTCCAGAATCTTCAGGGCAGACCCACAGACTAGATGCCTGGGGAGGAGGTGAGGTTGCAGTCTTGGGTCTGGAGGCGGACTTTCTTCCTTCCTGGATCTCAGACTTTTAAAGCTCTCAATTGCTTAATGAGGTCTGTCCACATCCAACAGGATAATCTTCTCTATCCCAAGTGTACTGTTTTAAATGGTAATTAAATACATTCACTGTAATATCTAAACTGCTGTTGGAACAAACAAATGAATTGTCTACCCACACTGACACAGGAAGGTAACCATCACAGATGGCAAATCCAGGCCAATTAAGAACTAGCACACTCTATTGCTATCACACCCTCTCTGCACTCGATAATAATAATTACCCCACCCATCTGAGACGAGTTACACAGTGACCTGCTCTCTTGTTTACCTTTGATTTCCATGTATCTTGTCTCCCTCACTACAACGACAACTCCATCAGGCAGGGGCATGCTTTTTTAACTCTTTTATTCCCTCTGCCTTACTCAGAAGTAGGCACTCACCGGGCACAATGTGTGGAGTTAAAGAACAAGCCAGACAAATTACTCAATAGTGTTAGTGAACAAGATTTGTTCAACTGGCAGAGATTCTATATTTTAAGCATAAAACTAGATATGACCATCTCCTGCCCCAGCCCTGGGCGTAAGCTTCCATTTCTGCTTAGGACTTTGAAAACCGTCAAAGGGATGTCTGCTTATAGAGGGTGTGAGAGAAGAGCCATGTGGGATGGAGCAGAGAACTGCAAGGCATCTTACAGGCCAGAACATGGCAGCCGATAAGAAACTCGATGGAGTAGAGAGGATGCAGGCCTCTAACTGCATCGCTGGCTCCAGGGAGTGAGAACATTTTAAACCATGTGTGATTAGTATAAAGCATTGGAATTCAGGGAATGGCAAACCTGAACAGAGCCCTCCTTGCCCTGTCTCCATATCTGAAACTCCCAATCTTCACGGAGTGCCCTTCTTCCTGTTTCTTTGCTTGCTGGTTGGTTGGGGTTTTGGTGGTGGTGGTAGTGGTGGTGTTTTCTGTCTTTTCATACTGTGTGGCAGTTGCGTTTCCTTGTCTGGGTCTCTTACTAGACCTTACCGGGTTCATCTTTGAATCTCCTAACATGTAGGCAGTGCCTTGCACGTGCTTGACATTTAACCTATGTGAGAGAAAAATCTTAAAAGAGAAGAACAGAACACATGGGACTTGAGAACCAAGTGAGGCAAGCAGTGCTGGGCTGCAAAGAGCTGTAGGGCTGACTCCTGTGAGAATGCAGTGAGCAGGAAATGGGCACCGGCTGAGCCTCCACGTCAACCTCAGAAGAAAGCGAATGTGTGCTTCAGAATTACAGGAACCTTCAAGCACAGTAGCTAGTCAGGCCTTAAGACTGTTTTTGTTTGTTTCGTTTGTTTAAGCATGGTTTTGCAATAAATGGAGGACTGTGAGTGAAGCTGAGCAATGGATTCCTTGCCTGCTGTGTGTAAGGCCCTGGCATTAATCACCAGTGTTGTACAAAATGAGTTTATTTTTGCAAAAAGATAAATCTACATCAAAGATCTGATTACTTAATGAGAGGAAAGAAAAGAGAGAGGAAGGGACCAGAGGACCTGCAGCAATGTTGTTACGGTTTGGGTCTGAAATGTCCCCCAAAGGTCATATGTTAAAAGTTTGGTTGCTGAGGCTGGAGAGATGGCTCAGTGGTTAAGGGCACTGGCTGCTCTTCCAGAGGACCCAGGTTCATCTCCAGCACCCACGTGGCAGCTCACAACTGTCTGTGACTCCAGTTCCAGGGGATCTGGCATCCTCACACAGATACATGTGCAGGCAAAACACCAATGCACATAAAAAATAAATAAATCTTTTTTTTTTAAAGTTTGGTTGCCAATAATAGGCTTTTTGTTAAGTGGCTGGATCATGAGGACTCTAATTTCATCAATAGATCAATCTACTTATGGACCATTGGGAGATAGAAGGAATTTAGGAGCCATGACCTTATTGAAGGAATAGTTATTTCATTATGGATGTGCGCTTAGAGACTGAATCTTGTCTCCAGCCTCTCCCTCAGCCTCTCTCTCCTTCCTTCCCTCTCTCCTTTTCTCCTTCCCTCCTCCCCACTTTCTCTACTACCTGACTACCATGAAGTAAGTAGCCTTCCTTCTCCATAATTGCCATGATGTTTCTGCCTCACCCCAAGCCTGAAAGCAATGGATCCTGCTGACCACGAGAACCTCTGAAACCGTGAGGCAAAATAAACTTTTCTACTTTAAAGTTGATTTGTTCAAGTATTTTGTCATATGATGGAAAGATAGTATAAACGTCAACTCAAACTCATTAAATGACATTTGGTTTAAAAGAATATATGATGTAAAAAGGTTTTTTTCTTAAGTAAAAAATATTATATTCACAATATTAAGCACATGAAAATATGAACTTTAAGGCCCGGGTAATAACAATCATGAGAATTCATAAGCTACTATACTTCCAAGAAAAAAAAATGATATTTGAACTATTCCAGAGTATGTTTTTAAGTAGAGAAGAGAAGTTTTCAATTGCCTTTTGAGGTTAATGTTCCCAGTGATAACAAAGGCTTCTTGATCGGTAACAAAGGCCCCTGATAGGCTGACCACACTCCAGAGGAAGGCCACACATCCAAAACTGTATGGGCAGCACAAACTGTACCTGGTAGAGTTTGAGAGAGAGAGAGAGACGGTGGGACAGAGGGAAGAAAAGAAAGAAAGAGAGAGAGAAAGAGAGAGAGGGGAAAGAAGGAAGGAAGGAAGGGAGGAAGGGAGGGAGGGAGGGAGGTAAGGAGGGAGGGAGGGAGGAAGAAAACAGAAAACATAAATAAAGCAGGGAGAGCAGGCGAGGAAGGAGAGACATATCTGGAAGGAGTTGGGGAGGAAGGGAATATGATCAAAATATGTTGTTTGAAATTCTCAAAGACTAAGAAACAATAATGAATTTAGTTTTGTAACTTATGAAAAATGGGTCTAACTACATTTTTCCCTATTAGGGAATTTAACATATACCTCATGACTAGAAATGAAAAGAGAAGACGATTCTCGTATATAATTACTTACATGGGTGCTAAAAAGATAGTTGATGCTTGATCTTTTAAATTCAATGTCTACTCTCTTTTATTCTTTTTTATATAATACTTTTATTAATAACTTGAGTTTCATACAGTGTCTACCCTTAATAAAATCTTCTGGATATATGGCTTCTTCGATACACGTCAAGCAAATATTTGTCGAGCATTTATTATCTGCCAGATGAAATTATAGGCACTTGGGAGAAGGCAGAGAATAGAGCAGAAATACCTGTCCTCTCACGTGCCCTTTAGTATGGGTGACAGGCGATAAATAACAAGCATCACAATTAAGTGAGAGAGTATGAAGCAGTGTGAAGGATGAAGGAGAAGGGAAGGGAAATGGGGAAGCTACTTGGGAGACATTGAGTTTATTTTTATCGAGGGATTTGTTTGTTTGGGCTTTTCTTCTGAGGCAGAGTCTTGCTATGCAGGAAAGGCTGGCCTGGAATTAATTATGTAGCCCAAACTGGCCTTTAATTAATGGCAATCCCCCTGCCTCAGCCTCCCACATGCTGGAATGATAGACATGTGCCACCGTTGTCCAGCTTCATGAGTGATGTTAGACTAAGTGGTCGGGGTAGGCCCGGTGAGAAGGTGGGAAGGTGACATTGGCCAGCAGTGGAAGGAGATGAGGGAATGAGACAGGTAGATACCTTGGGGAATAGGTGTTCTGACAGACCGTGCCAGTTGAGCTGAATGAGCAGCAAAGAGACCAGCACAGCTGGAATTTACTTTAGTACAACGCACGGTATTTTAGGTTCAGGCAACCACACCCTCACAGAGCCACATCAAAAGGCAGAAATGACAAGCTCTTCTACCAGTTTTCAAGACAGAAGGAACGCCTGAAGCTCTATCCTGGACTTCATAAAACTGTTAATTTTTCACAAGTTAGTCCACATTTAATATAACCCCATTTTTAACAAATAACAAAATTTGTTCTTTATGTGTCTGATGACTCCCAACTTCACAGAGGAGGGAAAAGTAAGCAAAAATAAACACAAAAATACCAAGAGAGACGAATAAACAAAGGAAAGACATCTCATGGGCTTGGAAGAACACTGGATGTTGGATCCCTACCTCATACCTTAAGCTACAATTAATTCTACATTGACAAAGGGGGAAGAGACTTAAGTGGTTGGAAACAATTGTGGATAGGAGACTAATTTTTCACTCTAAATCCCTGGTGTCCTTTAGATTTTGATATAAAAGTATTGAAGCTTTACACAAGCAACAGAGTGCAGGGACAGACCAGTGACCTGAGAATCTAGTTTTCTACTACCAACTTGGCACTGCTGTGATTAGTCTGTGACCTTAAATAACCCACTTCATCTTCTTTGTCTACAAAGTGCTAGTATCAGATTAGGTGGATTTTAAGATTCCTGAGTGCTAAAAAAATTTTTAGCACTATATGTTTAAGCTTATACATTGATCTACAAATGTTATTATCTATCTAACTAGTTTTGATGGTTATTCTTCAAAGCATGAGAAAGTATATTATGGAATTTCATGTGAGCACAATCCCGTGCCCACCCCTCTTACGCCATATGACAGACATCAGAGGACGTTTCCAGGTCCAATCCGCTTTTCTAGATTGTTAGTCATGGAGACAGATGGGCCTCTACATTATACAAGAAGGTAAGAGAAGGGTCAGTTCACAGGATGGCATGCCTAGGATCAGAGGCCTGTGACTCAGGGCTAGTCAAGGGGACTCTACAGTATAAATTGGCAGCCCATGACTCAAAGGCACATTTTCTGTTTTGGAATATATTCAGGTATCTGAGTGTTTTTTTTTTCTATGCCCCACCTACAAATATCTCCAACAAAGAGGGAAAAGGAAGAAATAAAGTCAACAGACCTCTTGCTAATTAACAAACTAAGTAGTATCAATTACTTAACCAATATATAAATGGCTAAGACATCTTAGCCTTCAGCTAGGTGAATCCAGCACTTCACAAATAGAAAATTGAGGCTTAGAGGAGTTTAAAGGTAGACAGCCAAATCCTGACAAATCAAACACAGGTGTTTCAGCACTTGGTTGAAAGCTGTCTCCACCTGCCCTCTTTTGCCATTAAATGATTCTTCCAAAGTCTGCTCTCATTTATGCATCAGAATATTGCTAGTTTACTATGGTGGTGGTGACAGCAGTGGTTTCTAATAATGGCTTGGCATAAAATGCTCTGCCTTGACACTCTTTAGAGCTATGACTTCAGGCACAGAGCTTCTGAGTAGGAAAGTGATAATAGGGACTAAACAGAAAATGTAAACTCCCCTTGGAATTGCCCTCGAGAAGCTGCTTCTGACCCAGCCCTGCCCGAACCATCACTTCCCCCGAGGACACTGCAGTCTAACACTTTTTTCTTAACAATTCTGTCCTTTCTTTTATACCTCCATCTCCAGCCAGAATGATTCTTCGAGCTCACAGGCTTCTCTCTAACACATACCCAACCTATTTCTACCCAGGAAACAGCTGCCAGAACATTTCCTTGGGGGTTTGTGTTTCCCTTTAGCTTAAGTAGGTCACTGCACTAAAGAAAGCATGAAGACAGACTGAACGAAAGTAAGCCTCTGGATTTGGCTGTTTTTCTATCTGTGAAAAATGCAAAAGGGCAGAGTCACTAGACTGGGAAAGCCAGGGAAGTCCCCATGATCCTTCTGATGACTCAGACCTCACAGAGCTCCCAGTCAGCCATGCAGGGTGAGCATTAGACAGACTTTTTAGCTCTAAAGATGAGAAGTCACCGTCGGCTCTTGCCTGTGTGTGTCTGTGTGCATCCTTTATGTGGGAAAAGGAACTCAGCAGACAACAATAGACAAACCACAGGGAAGAGCACATTTGACATATTGATGGGGTACTTGGGGATGAGGGGGGAAGACGGGGGATCTGAAATGCAACTCTCTTATTAACATGGTGGACTTTCGACAAAAATAAAATAATAAGATTGAGCATGGTAGCACAGCAGTTAATATCAGCCCTAGGGAGACTGAAGCAGGGGGACCATGAGTAAGCCAGCCTGGACTGTATAACAAGATCCTGTTAGAGGTAAGGGGAAAGGGTCTATCTCACTGCAACAAAAAATGCAAATGGCAAAGGCAACCTTGTTGGGGAAAATGAGGGCTGAGTCACCAAGAGGAAAGAGGGATATCATGGGGAACAAGCATTGTTAGCAGGTAGCAGCATGGCATATTTTTACATGATGACATTGTTGGTCTTCACCTCTCAAAAACACCCAAAAGTTTGCCACTTATCCACTAAGGAAAGATCTACCCTTTCGTGGCCAGTACATTCCCAGCCCATCACAGTAACGGTCTGTCCATCCCTTAGGTATGAGTGCCAGATCTACCACGCTTAAGTGTTTTATCTTCCAGGAGATAAACAAGTTGGAACCTCACTAAACTAAGTGTTTATCAGTACTGCTGCTGAATTTTTGACTCTAAAAACAGAATGGTCTGAGGGTATGGCTCAGTGATAGAACACTTGCCTGGCAAGCACAAGGCCCTGGGTTTGATCCCCTCACTGAAGAAAAACAAAACAGAAAATGCACCAACAAGACATAAGGGTCTCTAGGTGAAGCTGCTGCTGAGACTGGGGCACTCTGTTGGGACGCACACTGCCACTCATTCGCTCCTGTGCTAACACTGATCTGCATCTAGCAAGCAGCGGGTACTGCAGGGAGGGACACAGGGTAAGAAAATTGTCCACTTGCAACTTAAACCCAACTCTGAAGGCACTGACCCAGAGAGGTGACGATGTGGGCCGCACATGAGATTCTGGGTATCATGTTTTTAAAGGTTAAAAATAGGTAAAACTGACCCTAGAAACATATTTTACCTAATTTGATAGATCCAGAACATTATTGTCTCAACATGTAATCAACATTTTCCTTTTTTTAAGAATATTTTTATTTATTCTTTGACAATTTCATGCATGTATACAGTGTGTTGTGATCATATCCACCCTTCAAGCATCCTTCCCATTTCCCTAGGACCTAGCAACGTGTTCCCCTCACACCTTCATAGCCTCTACCTTTTTTTATGTAAATCACCCACTGAATCTAATGCTGTTCTCATATACAACTGTGTAGGGACAGACACCAGAGCATGGGCAACCCTCCAGTAGCCATCTATGGCCAATAGCTCCTTAGCCAGGGGTGGGGCTTTATACAGTGCCTTCTCCATTCACACTGAAGTGTTGACTGGCTTGATCTTTGTAGGTAACGGTAGCCGCTATGAGTTTCTCAGTGCAGCAGCTATGTCGTATAAAGACATTTCACAGCACTCCTCCCCAGCTCTTATTATTTGTGTCTCCTTTTCTGGATGTTCACTGAGCCTTGCAGGAGTAATACAGATAGTATGCAGTATTCTATACACTATACAGTAATACAGTGTCCCAACGCTCAACGGTCACTTATCCTCAGCGCTCTGACCAGGTATGAATCTCTGCATTGACTGCCGCTCACTGCAAAAAGAAGTTTCTCTCACCAAGGTTGGAAGCAGTGCTAATACACGGACATAAGCATAAATACTTAGAAGGCAGGTTGACAACATATCCGCAGAGCAAAACAACAGTCGTAGGACCCTCTTCACAGTCTGTACTCTCCCAAGCCATGAGCTTTTGAGCATGTTTCCAGGGCCAGTACTCTTCCTGATCATTAGGACCCTTCACCCCACCACTCATCCTCCTCGGGGCTCTGAGTGAAGAGCCTTCTGTTTCATGGTCTGCCATGGTATACTGTGTTACCAGAGGCCCAAAGAAGCAGAGCTGAGAACCATGGACTGAAACCTCAGAATTAAATCAAACATCATCTCCTCCTTGTAAGTTAATTATTTTGGGTATTTTGACCCAGAAAGTGAAAGCTGACTAACACAGACACTAAATATCATCAGAAGGGGGAAAGGGGGAAGGAGGGAAAATGTAATTTTTAAAAGTAAATAAATTTCAGCAGAAGTGTTTGATTTATATAGAGATTTATACACTTTCTAGTCAGCAGAGCAGATTTAGAACATGCCCAGTTGATTCAAGTATGCTTACAAATTTACCAAAACTTTGACCTTAGTTCTTAAATTGGAATTAAGTAAAAGCAAGAAAAATGTAAACTCAGTTCCTTGATTGGGCTAGATCAAATCCACGTGTGCAGCAGCCACATGTGGCAGTGGCTACTCTATAGATAATGAAGATTTAGAGAGAAAGTTAAAGAATAAGCAAATGAACTCAAAATATATACAAATTCTATTGTGGGCTGGAGAGATGGCTCAGTGCTTAAGACCACTTGCTGCTCTTGCAGAGGACCCAAGTTAGGTTCCCAGCACTCACGTGGCAGCTTTCAACAGTTTGTAATTCCATTTCCAGGAGATTCAATACCATCTTCTGGCCTCCAAGGGTACTTCACACATGTCGTACACTTACCTACATAAAACAAAACACTCATACACGTAAAATAAAAATTTTTAGTGTTTTAAATAAAGAAAACCTCTATTTATCTAAGAGGAACACAATCTCTTGAGAAGTGCTTTGTAAGCCTGTTGAATATGAATACAGCAACAGTGAACAGAAAAGGGCTTTCATAGCTAAGGAAACAGAACGTACAAAGGTCCTGAGGCAGAAGGGAATCCATGAGGTCTGTATTGTTAGCATCCTGTGCAGGAGATAGCCCTTTCTCACTGGGTAATTTTAGGAACGTTCAGTAAAAGGACTCTTTAACAAAAAGAGACCAGGCCGTAAGGAAAATAGCAAAGTGTAGTGCAGTGCCTTTGGTTAGCAACAGCGACGCCATTCACTATCATGCTCACCCCAGCTTAACTCAGAGAAGGGATTGAGCAGTTATCAGCAGCTGGAACAAGGGTAGCAAGGGCCACCTGACAGGAGCTGTGGCCTTCAGCAGGGAAGAGCAACCAGACAACAAGCTCCAATCAGATGATGTCAGAGGAAGATAAAGCTCAGCATCACTTTCCTTCTACCTGTCGAGTGACAGCTATTCCTGTGGAGATGCGAGCAGACATCTAACCTGACAGACCAAAGTATGGATACCTCCAAAGCCCAACCTGGTGAACCAATGCGTTTTTCTGTAGCAGTACACTACAATCTTTTACCCTCAATTTAGAGAAGGAGAAAAGAAAGATAGGAATCTTTACCGCTTTTACAGAACTTTTTAATACAGAAAGAAAGGTAGAAATCTTCACAGCCTCTTTTTAGGCTGTCCTAAGCTGAATCTCTCCAACCTTTGTTTTCACACTAACAAACAACAGCAACCCAACCAACGCCCACCCCGACTCTAGGGGCTTCAGACATTTTATACCCTAAGACAAAAGTTCCCATAAACCCATGTGGCAACAACCCCAAAGACAAGCTACAGGCGCCAGAATGACTGCACCCACCTGCATCAAGCATTCCAGTTCCAACTCATAAACAACTATCCCACAGCTGGAGTGGGAACACGAACCTCTAGTGACTAGTCAGTTAAACCAAAAAACTTTTCTTAACATAAAAATTCCAAGTGTTCCTCTACATTTCAGTGATGTAACTTATAAGTAAAGGGTTATTTACAGGAACAGAAATGACTCAAAGGCAGCTGTGTCACCAAAGCCCACCCCAGCATACAGAGCTGGGACCAAAGCTCACTGCACAGCCTGCAGGAAGCTCAGCAGGATAATGTCCTATGTGGGTACTTCAGTTAGTCTGAACCTCTTCCAGGCAGTCCAGCTGCTCTGAGCCTCTTCTGGGCAGCTTAGCTTGTCTAAGAATATCTGAGCAGTCTTTACTGCTTATATATTCTTGGTGAGGAAATGGTTAGAGAACTTGGTCAGTTTCAGGGACTTCCTAAAGCTACTTTGAGTTGTTTGTCCCCTGTCTTAATGAGCTTTTCAGAAGGATGGACTGTTCCACATCCACATAGAACACCCTACTGTTCTCCCCTCCCCCCCCCGCCCCCCCCCCCCCGGCCTGGTAAATATCCTGTGTCTTCCCTCCAAGATGGAAAGTTTTAATCTCCACAGAAACTGTTATTGACACCACCCTTCCATTCCCTGTGTGTCTCCCGTTGGCCAAATCCAACCAGGACCAGGCAGTAAGAGAAGTCAGTGACGTAGCCAGACTGGAAGCATACTGCAGTATGAAGATGGTGTGAAGAACATCTGGAAGGGCTAAGAGTAGCTTCCTGGCTTAATAGTTTGTGCATTTATTTCCTGTTGTCACTATACACACACACACACACACACACACACACACACACACACACACACACACACACACACACACACACAAACACACACACACACACACACACACAAACACATACACACCTGGTACTTAAATTAGCACACATGTATTCATTTCTGAAGTCCTACAACTGAAGTGTGGACAGGACTGGATTCCTTCTAGAAGCTCAGAAAGGAATGTTTCGTCACCTTTCTCAGCTATTGGACGTTTCTGCACTCCATGTCACAGCCCCTCCCTCATGTCATGCTGGTCCCTGGTTTCTTCATTACGTTTTATTCTCTGTCTTTGACACTCCTGTCGTCCTCTTAAGAGAACTCTAGTGATTGCATCCCCCCTCACCCCTCCATGTTCCAAGATAGTCCCAAATCTCCATCTCATCATCTAACTGAATCACATCCGCAATGTCCTTTGCACGATATACGACAACATATTCAGAGGCTTCAGTAACATTCATGGAGGTAGGAGGCGGGATGTGCAGGGAAAGGGGGAGTGGCTATGCTGATGATAGAGTAGGAGGGGCCCTATCAGCAATGCTGTGGAAGATACAATGAAGATTTTGTTCTGTATCATAAAGGCAATGAGAAACACTATAACTACAAAAATGAAAACTACACCAGGAAACAATATGGACAAACTGAAAATGAATTGAGAAGTTGCATAGTAATCAGATGCTTGATAAAAGTAGCTTGGACTAAGGAAGCAGCTATCATAATGATGGAAGGAATTGGAAGGTTTGGGGGAATACTATGGAACTTTTTTTATGATGATAGACCAACTGAATAGTAGGAATGAAGTTAAGCATATGTTAAGGAAGACGGATAGATACAACAGAAATACCTTCATAGCCATGTTTATCACGGCATTCTTTACAAGAGCCATGTTATACTGGCATTGGATCCACGGAAGTTGGTCCCTTCTAACGGTCAGTTATGGAGAAGAAAGGAATCCACAGGGCCCTACCATCCCCCTACTGCTGGCCTGTTGGGAGTAAATGGTGTCCAGGTAGGCGTGTACCCACTGGTAAGCCCACCAGGATCTGATAGTTAGCTCCAAACTCAGAATGACACAGACAGCCTTGATTAAACTCTGTGAGATACTAAATAAAATCAAGATTGCCTAAGAAGAAGAAGAGGCTTATGAGGGGCAACTGGTAGAAGATGGCAGAGATAGGAGAGGACAAGGAGAAGGAGCAAAATATACAATGTACAGGTGTGAAAGTGTAGAAGAAATAATGTCACTAATAGAAAAGTAAATAAAAGTAAATAATCAGCCGAGGTGTCCACCAGTGAATGAGTGGATACAGCATGGTATATATTCACAATGGAATATTATTCAACCATAAAGGAGAATGACATTACGTCATTTGCAAGGAGTGGAATTAGAGTTCATCTTATTAAGAGAAATAGGTCAGACTCAGAAAGACAAGCATCACATGATTTCCCTCACATAGAGAATACACATGTGTATTTATATACATAAAGACACGAAAGTAGAATGGGAGCTATCTGTGGGTGGAAAAGGGAGGAACCAATGGAAGAGAGGAGAGGCAACAGAAGAAACGGGAGACAAATATGGCAAAGTGCACTGGACACCATCTATGAAAGGGCCATGATGAAGCTTACGTTTCTGGCCTGCTGATCAAGATTGAAGGAGAAGCAATAAAGTGCGTATGAGTTACTTTTCACATAATATAGCAAAATGTACAACAAGAAGCAATTTGTGGGGCAAAGGGTGTGTTTCGTTTAAGGTTTTGGGGGGGCGGCCTTCACAATGGGGAGGGCACAGTGCTGGGAGGAGCATTATGTCCACAGTCCGGAAGCACAGAGGGATGAGTATTGGCACTCACTCCCTACTGCCTCCTTACTCATCCCTGACCTCAGCCCGTGAGACCATCCACATTCAGGGTGAATCTCCCCTCAGTCAAATCTCGGAGAATGTATCTCAGAGGCATGCCAAGAGGCACATCTCCAAGGAGTTTCCAAACCCAGTCAGGTAGACAGCAGACATGACTGTGGTGATGGCAGGACACTTACACCAGGTTTGTCTGGAGGATAGAGGACGTGACTTTGAACATGGTGAATTTGAAGTGGCTCTAAAATAACCAAGTACGAATGTCAAAATAGCTACTGGATAAATACATATTTTTTAAAACGCAGCCCTGAGGGGAGTCTTGCTCCATTGCTTCAGAGAGCAGCTGAGGCCAGGGCCAACCTGTGGCAGGATCAGAATCCCTGCCAGGAGGCCTTGAGAGGCCATTGCATGGTGCTGTAAAGGTAAAGCCAAGGTTTTAGTGGAAACTCCAGAATTTTGGAGTTGCCCAGACCATGGGATATCTACCAAGGAGAGTTGTGGACATGGAGCAGAGCTGTTTCAAGAGAGGCATGTGCTACAGGCAGCAGAATCAAAGAATGGAAGTCAACTTAGTAAGCAGGTGGAACCCCAAAACAAGCGTGTAGCTAATCTTATAAAGTAGACTTTAAAATTAGTCAGAAGAGGTAATAAAGGCCACTACATACTAATGAAATGAATAATTCACCAAGGATATGTAAAAGTGTAAATATATATGTACAAAATTGGAGGACTCCTAATTTTATAAAATAAACACTAAAGGGGTATGAAAAGTCAGATAGGTACTCCAAACAATAATAGCAATAGCACTCTCATCTTTAGATAGATCTTCCAAACTAAAAATCTACAGAGAGATTTGAGAGTTAACTATCAAATAGCTCAGTTGGATTTAACATTTATAGTTAAATGTAGTGCTCCATCTAATGGGGGAGAACCTACTACTACTGTTTGGCTAAATAGACCTGTGGTCAAGCTGCCTTTTAAATGCTCGTATGTATATCCATATACTAGATGCTGCTTCCAACCTTCATCAGAGACATTCTTGCTGCAACGGGCAGCCATTAATGAAGAATATATATCCATCCCTAAGTGGGGCATCTGTATGACCGAGACCTCATTTCATAAGCTCCACTCTCCCTGGTGTGGAGACCCCATCAGCTTCGTATGACCTCAGCATCAACTGAGAAACAGTTTTTGTTCTAGCTGAGCAATCGCCCTCAAAGAAACCCCAAATTGTGGTTTAAATGAGAATGCCCCCCACGGGCTCATGTATTTGAACACTTGCTCCCCGGTTGGTGTTCTCTGAGGTGTAGGATGTGCCACCTGGGAGGAAGTAACTGGCGGTGAGCTTAGCACAACTCCCAGTGTGTCTCTCCCACCCCTCCCTGCTCCACACTCTCTCTCACATACACACACACACACACACACACACACACACACACACACACACACACTTTCAATGTGCTTTATCAACAGTTACAAGACAATCCTACTCCTTAGTGAACTCCAAGCATACAGCTATGTTTGTCACGACTCTTCAGAGCACCAATCACTGGCACAAGTCTTTTGGAATGTACTGAGCATGAGAACAGTACATTATTTAGGAGCTGAGCCAAAAGGTCAGCAACTTCTAGCACCCTGCCTATCCTGAGCATCCTGTCACCACCACGGCCTTACACAGAGCTCCCGTGTGTCTAGTTCCCCAGGGTATCATATCCATTTGGAGAGCTCCCTCTAAGGGGCTTCTTGAATTCCCTCACAGCTTAGGAATTTGGGGCTAAAAGTGGGGGTACACTGAGTGTAGCACTCAAAGTCATCTGCAGCAGACAGTTTAAGCCTGAGTCTGTAGGGTTCCCTCTGTGTAAAAAGCAAGGAGATGACAATTGTCTGGAACACAATAATTTTTCTATTTACCCAAAAGAAGTAAGTAGATTGCCCAGAATTGATACAGGTCCATTTGACCCAAATCTCCATCTAGAGCTCTAAGTGAGCTATAGAACCTACCTAACAGTATGGCATGGTTTCTATGGAGAAGCAAGTTCCGAATTCCAGTCAAGCACATACCTTCGCCATTGCCACTAGCAGGAACAGCCAGGCTCTCGATTTCCTTCTGCAACCTGTCAACCAATGGTAGGGAACCACCCAAATCATGAGTGCTCTCCTATTGAAGAAGGAATGTGGGAGCGAGGAGGGTGTGAAAGGCTCTGGAAAGCAATGCTAGCCTGTGGTGAGACGGGCCTAACCGCCTCTGGGTCCTAGGCTCCTCCAGAGAGAGTCTGGTCTTCAGCCCAAAGCTGGGCCTTGGTGTTGTGAAGTCAGCCTCAGCCTTGCTGTTAGGGGGAGTGGGGTGTCTGATAAAAAAGGGACACGGTGTAAGAAAAATATATTAAACCTAGGGATGAGTTTGTGTGTATGGTTAAATGTGAGTTTAAAAATATTTAAAATCTAAAGCTGCGTTGGTGTTACGACCAGTACTGTTGTTAATGCCGACGAGGTCAAATCCAATCCATGCACTGTATCATGGGTGTCTGAAGCAGGCAGCTCACAATCATTCCTATCAGATATAGCCCCTTTATGGACTTGAAAAAAACTCTATCAACTTAATATCTCTCTCTCTCTCTCTTATTTGAACTTTAATCAATACTTAGCTTGTGTAGAGGCAGATACATTTATAAGTTTTTTCCAAAATTAAGTATATAGAAAAGCAGGAGCCTCTACTTGATTTCCCTGGATCTATTCGTAAATTTATCGGAAAAGGGTATTTTCCCAGGTGACAGATTCAGAGGAGATGTGATAAGTTTAATTGTACTTAGTATATGTGTTTTCCTAGATGGTGGAGCAGGAGATGTGATAAAGTTTCCTGTTATTGCACTATATTTATTGTGTGTATGCACACACATGCCACAGCCTGTGTGTGGAAATCTGTTCTCTCCTTCTGACATGTGAGTCTTAGGGATCCACCCCAGGTAACCAGGCCTGGTGGCAGGTGCCTTTACTCACTAAGCCATCTTATCAGCCCCTACCAGATTTTTAATAAGCTTGTTTGGAGATTCAAAAAATAATTTTAAAGGATAATAATAATATAAAGGGTTTCTTTTTATTATAAATACAAATAAATTTAAATTGGGATAATTCTCTTTTTATCTAAATTCATTTTATCCTATTTAAGATATTATGTCATTACTTTTTACGTAACTATAGCATGAAGTTAAAAAATAAAACATGATCTAGAAAATTTATCAGATCTAGGAAAGGAATGGGGGCAAGTTTTAGTTCCAGAAGCCTAGTAGCTTTGGTAATGAATTATCAGATTGAACAGGTCCACGGAAATTACTTAGGCAATAAATTTAATTATATTTTCTGAGAATATGTACTAAATAATATAGTATAGCACGTAAGAATATGCACACAGAAACACACAGCAGGTCCCATCAGTCACGGACACACACACACACACACACACACACACACACACGGAAAGAAAGAGAGAGAATTCTGTTTGATACATTTCTCACTACCAAACCAAGAGTTTGCTGCCCTCAAACAAGAAGAAGAATGAACCCACGGTGAGCTCCAGGTAATGTTAACAACTTAAATAGATGAAAAATTAACAAAGCCCAAGTAGTCATCCTTGTCCTTTGATAAGAGACTATGAAGACATTTCTTGACCCAAGTTAAGGAGGTGTTTTGGATCAAATGGGGAGAGAAGAAAGGTGATAGCCTCTTTTGAAAATGGCCCTATCGATTAAACAGAACTTGATGGGTGGAATACACATCAATTATGAGGTCACTGAATCTTTTAAGGAGGTAGGGTGACAAGGGTGTAGTATGGAGAGACATGAGAATAAAGACAAAAGGCACTTCAACAGAAATAGAGATACCATGAGCAGCTTATTAGACATGAGTAGGAGACAATTCTCCTCACTCTTGAACTTTTATCTCGGTTCTTTTTTAAAAAAATTACAATGTAATTGCATTTCTCCCTTCTCTTTCCTCTCTCCAAACGCTATCATATACTCTCCCTGCTTGACTTTAAATCCATGGCTTCTTTTCTTTTTTCACTAATTGTTATTGCATGCATATATGTACATGTATACACCCTCACGTGTGCACGCGCACACAGACACACACACATACACACACACACACACACACACACACACACACACACACATATCTCCCTAAATATAACCTGTTGGATCTGTACAATGTTACTTATGTGCATGTTTTCAGGGCTGATCATTTGGCACTGGACAACCAGTTGGTGTGCTCTTCCCTGGGGAAGTCCACTCCTGCTCCCAGCTTACCTCAGTTGTCTGTAGGTTTTTGTATAGGGGTGAGGCCCTGTGGGCTTTTCCCTGTCCAGTTTGACTTGTTCATTCAACCATTGGTGTTCAACTGATGTTTGAGCAGTCATGTTGGTGAGACATCAGTAGGAGACACAGTCTCACAGCAAACTCCCTGATTCTCTGGTTCTTACATTTTCTACCCTTTCTTCCTCAATGCTCCCTAAACCTTAGGTGCAAGAGTTGTTTTGTAGATGTATCCATTGAGACTGGAGTTCACAACTCTGCATTTTGGTTGGCTGTGGTTTTCTGTGATGGTCACCATCTACTGCAAAGAGAAGCTTCCTTGTTGAGAGATGAGGACTACACTCATCTGTGGGTATAAGGACAAACGTTTAGGTTGTTGTTAGGGATTATGCTGGTTTTTTAAAATAGAGACTATACATTTCTTCTCCCATAACCACAACTTCACTAGCATTGAGTAGTTAGCTAGGTTTCTAGTACCGGGCATGCTTTTCTTCTTGTTGCCCAGGTCTTAAGTCCACAGCCGTTCTTATAATACAATACCTTTCAACTATAACTTGCTTTGTTATTTATTTTATTTTGATTTGGTTTTGTTTGCTTGTCTTTCTTTTAGCTGTGGTAATGGTTTTTGCTTTGTTATAAAAATATATAATACTTATCTTGGACATGAAAAATACACAGAAAAAAATGTAGGCAGGCATCAAAGACATCCATAGTCTCACCACCCAGAGATGACTATAGATTCTGTCTACATGTAAGCTTTCCCAGTCCTGGTATTGTTACTAGGAGTAGCTGTTAACAGGCTGGCCTAGTGGAGAAAGCAAGAGTCTTGATCTCCACACACATGCCCACTGCCTTCAAGTATGAATCGCCATTCCCCAATCCCACATGCATGTGCACTGCCTTCAAACAACTATCATCCGTCATCACCCCATCCTCAGCCCTTCAATGTAGGCAGACCCCATAGCCTTCCTCCCACTGAGGTACTGGAGCTGCTTGCTATGCAAACATTTAGGAATCTAGGTTTAAGTTGAAGGTAATACTTATACTTTCCCTGAGCCCAGAATCTATACACAGTTCAGGGGCCTGAAGTGGCAGAGGTCATTCATTCTACTTACCCAATCCCTCTCTCCCTGTGGGAAAATCCACACAGCATCCTCAAAGAGTAACAGTGATGCCTGTTCCCAGTGCTGGGCCCTCTCCTCCACTGCCCGTCATTATGAACAGTGCCAGCCAACTTCCCAGCTCCAGACATCTCCAGTGCTATCAGGACCAGGGCCCATGCCATACAGCACTCTCTAGGTCTACAAACTAGCTACTAATAGCTAATATGCCTTTCTGGGGGTAGGTTGGGGAATCTCTTCAGAAGCCTTCTGCTAGTATTAAAAGTGATCACCAGACTTTTCATTTTCTTTTTATAGTGAATACTATGGAGCCATATCTAACCCCTTTGTTGAGAATATGAAATATGAATGTCAATTATACATAGCTTTGAACAAAAGTTTAAGACAACAGAAAACATTTGACTTCACATTCTAATATCTGTATGCATACATATGCATTTCAAACAATAGTAACAGACTTTAGCATATCATTTTACCCCAAACTCATTCTGCCTTAGAATTCTACAATGAGCTTTTCCAGTGCAAGAAGCTCAGTCCAAAGTTATGCATTTACTGATATATCATTTTCCATCATATGACTCTTCATTCTCAATTAATCAGTTAATTAAAAACTTATAATTTTACTAGTGTAAATGTCACCACAATGAACATCTTTGTAAGTGAACCTTTGTGCCTATATACCCAGTTTTATACACTGGGATGTTTGGTTATATCCTTAGAATAAGTCCTAAACATGGGATATTTCCAACAAAGATTATGGATATTTTGAAGGATTCTGATACAACAGAGAAATACCTCAAGAAAGGTGGAATATCCCACACATTTATTAATCACAAACATCACTATCCTGTTTTCCAAAACGTTTTGATATGACTGGTGAAAAGCCTTTGCTGTTTGGGTTTATGTTTGATTGATATTCAGGCAGGCTTACTTTATTGACTGTATTTTTCTGCAAGTAGCCTGTGTCATTTCTCTCTCACAGTTATTTTTTTTTTACTAATTTATAAATTCCATTCAATAAAGAAAATTACCCTTTTAACAAGTAACATTTATTATGAATGTTTTCTGATTTCTTTGGCTACTTTTTTTATCATATTTGGACTGCAGAAACTTTTATCTTATGCTGTCAAATCTATTGATGTTTCCATTACACAGCCTAGCTTAAATGGAAAGGGATCTACTGGAAAGATCGTGGTTAGCTTAGAGAAGGTTTGGAAGGACCCTCTGCCAACACTGTGGGCATTAACTAACCTCATTATCACCAAGCCTCCAAGTCTCCCTGCTTTTCCTTTAACCTTAACCTCATGTTTGGCTCACAGTCTTTCTCTCCACCAGAGGTTTTCTTCCTACTTGATAACCTTCTAGCTCCATATCCAGAGAGATCTTGAGGATCTGTCTTAAAGTATAAATGTTGTAAGGAAACTGGCCCAAATTTCTGACATGATCACTTTCAGACCAATGATCAGTGCCAACAGGATACTCTGAGTTGATGGATGAAAGGGCTATCATCAAAATGATATTAGGAAGATATTAGGAAGCAAGCATTGGGAAAATAAAACATTAGAAAAAAATCATTCTTTACAAGTTCTTCCTTGGTATTTTCATCTACTAGTTTGATGCTTCTTTCTTTATCCTTAACATAAGTTTCCTCTAGGTCTCCTTTTTAAATTTATCACTGTCTTCTGTAAGTCCCTCCATTCTTCCTTTCAATAATAAATTCATTTCTACTACTGTGCTCCGCTACACTATGGTTATCTCAAGCCTCATCTCAGTGTAGTCCCATGTCCCCTTCCACCCAACTCACACATGGGCTTTTCTTCAATCCATTCCACATGTCATTCCAAAGTGAACACTCAACTCCACACCTATACCCTTAATGGTATCATTTCCCTTCGCACAAGACCTCAACCTGTCCACCCCGCCAATCTACCACAGAGGAAATGACTGCTAATAAGATCAGAGTTCCCTTGGCTAGGTCACAGTGAACTCTTACTTCGTGCAGCCCTCTCGTCTCTGCTTGGCAGACATACTCTCCTTTACATAGAAGAGAAACTGGAGTTCAAAGACATTGCAGCATACAAACTATACTGTTCTCATGTAACAGAGCTGAATCCTGACCTCTCCTGCCTGCATCCTTATGCAAATAGCCAGTCAAGCCACAGCAGACAGGTCTGAGAGCAGTTTGTCTCAGTCTTTTCAAACGTCTTGGCTTTGCTTCCTCTTATTGTCATCTTTCCACTTCTCGGTTTAATAAGACTCATCTCCCAGTCCTCTCTTTGCTGCCCCCAATTCTGCGAGCTTCTTTTTGTCTTTGTAACTTTTCTCGTGGTACTTCCAACCAAGGAGACTTCCCCTCCCACATACGTACACTAGATACTCATTAATCACTCTGTGTTCACCAAAGTCATGGGCTTGGCTGTCTCAGCATCATGATGTCGACATTCATGTAACCTTTGTTTTACTTACTAGACAGCCCAAAGCACAAGAGTAGCGGCACAGACAGTTATATGTTGTGATAACATGGCAATAATTGTCCTACTTATAGTCACTGTTGGTCTTTTACTGTCCCTAATTTATAAGTTAAATTTCATCATAGATATATTTAGGGAAAATACATAATATAGGATTTGGCATCTACTGGGATCTTGGAATGCATTCCCAATGAATAAAGGAAAACTACTATTATTTATTGTTCACCCTCCCCTCTAAATCTTTATTCAATTTCACTTTTTCTATGAAATCTTTGCATCTCAGAAAATAGTATTTCTTCTTAGGAAACCTAAAATATATTTATCTGATGGCCACTTACTAAACTTTCATTTCCTATACCTTCTGGTGTTTTACATTTTGACCAACCTCCCAAAACTAGATTTTGAGTCTCTTGTGGCCTAACTCATGGCTCATATTTTCTTATTCCCTACATGCTTAGACCAGAAGCTTAGAAGAAAGTAGACAGTGCTCACTAACCCACATCCTTCTCAAGAGTGCTGTACTGAGTCATAATGATTCAGAGTCTCCCGTCCCTGGCAAAATCTTAAGACTTTCAGATCTTTGGACCAGTGATTTTTGTGAATAAAGATAATTGTCATAAAATTCTCAGATTAAAGATAACATAGGGAGGTTTTCACTACATGGATTCAAATTGTCTTATAATAAACATGATAATAACCCACTGGGAGGGGATTTACTACTAAATCCCACATATGGGAGGTTTGGGTAATATGCTTTTGAGTAGTTCCTAGCATCTAAAGAGATGGGAAATCAATTTTTACAGAACATTATTAAACTTTTTATTTAGTACTATTCACTTTCTGGTAGGCTTCACAATATTTTATACAATACATAGAAGTTACTAGAAAATAAACTGGTTTTAGAAACTGTGGAAAAAGCATCCAAATAGTGGTTTGCATGGCGCTGGGGTTGGAGCATCTTTTTCAGCTGACATTGTTTTGAAAATTGCATGAAACGCTGGAGATGATGAATGTTTACAATTTGCATCCATATTGTTGCTAACACAATAGCCTGTTAAATCCCCGGCCAGAAATGTGAGCAGACTGCAGGCCATCCACATTATTTATCAAGAGGGGGAAATACATTATTCACAAATTTTAATTGCTCCTATGGTACCAACATCCTGAAAATGAAACATAAGAATACAGCCTTGGGGAAGTTTTGCTGTGCAATGACTTTAGTGCAAACTTGACCAGGGAGACTGCTGTCTGCATCATAGCTACCCAAGGACCAGAATAAAATAAGTTAATAGCTTCAGCTCAGGTCCTAGTGGACAGTCGGTGTATTTTAAAACTCATTTTATCCACAGTGGACTCAATGACTTCTATGTGTGGCACAAAACAAATAACCCGGACACAAGATTGACGTGGAAATGCTTTTATATATTCATTTTTAAGAGAAGTTTTTAAACCAGGTCAAGGATCAAATATTTTACAAAACACTAGAAAAAGAAAGTTTTCACACACCTCTTACCTTGAGAAATGAGTCCTCTAATATTGTAAAATTATCTTCAAATTTGCTCCCAAATAGTAAATTACTACAAAGCATAATTTTTATTGTATTTGCACATATGCATGGGTGTACGTGTGGCTTTGTGCAGCTGTTCACAAAGGCTAGAAAAGGGTGTTAAAGCCCTTGGTGCTACAGTTACAGGTCACTGTGAACCCCTCAATATAGGTTCTGGGGTCCAAATTCTGGTTTTCTGCAAGAGCAGCAAGAATTCTCTCCAGTCCCCAAAAACAATTTTTATGAAAAAAAAAGAAAGAAAGAAAAGAAAACATTCATTTTAAGAAAAAAAAAAACAAAAACAAAAGTTTATTTTTCAGATAAGAATCACACATTCTCTCAAAGATGTGCCCTGAGGGACAATTTTTGGAAGGGAGATTTCCAAAATTAAGCTGGCCTTCCTGCCCAGAAGGAGAATTAAGATAACAGATGATGAGAAACATCAAATCCGAGAAGATACATTTGGATTCAAACTACAGAGGGCACCAATCATCATAAGACTCTTGAAACCGTGGAAATCTTGGCCCCAAATCAGGCTGCCTGCAGTCCCACCCACTGATGGCAGCACCACCCTTCCAGATGTGCTGGCAAGCCATCTTGTCATCTCATGGCTGTCTTCAAGAAATGTGTCTTACCGCCCAGAGCTTTGTTGCAGGGGTTTGAGTACAACAGGATCTTTCATGTCCTAGCCATGACTGACTCAGAATCCTGAGGCGCAGGACACTCAGCAGTCGCCAAAAGTCAACCTGACATCGCGACTCTGAGTTCCTTGCCTCAAGCCAATGAAGACTAAAGATGCAAACGTTTGTGCAGAAGCAACAGAACAAACATTACTAAGATTTACAGAAAAGCAAGAAAAGGAGAAAAGGTAAGAAATTAAGAAACACGTGAGAGAAATTCCTGAAATTTGGAAAGATTCCCAAAAGAGAAAAATGCTCTGAAAATTCTTCACATGGCAAAAGCTGGACAAAATCTGAGGTAATCTCTATCGAGATTAATTCTCTGGGATATCATGAGCCAAGCCAATGGAGGGCATACACAGTCTGACTGTCCCCTAGCCCAACCATGTGCTGCCTGTGCAGCCCATCCAGGTAGGGGTGTCTGTCCACCTCTAACTTGTGCTTTGTTAGCTGTTGACCTTGACTGTCTCCAACCTATTAGTCACTGGCTGGTGTCTGCTCTCTCTAGGCTTGCAGGTGCCCTAATTGCCGTTAAATACACTACACTGTCTTTATTCTCACCGAGAAGTATCTGTGTTGTTGTTAGAACTCCTGTCTACAGGATGGTCTGTGGTCTCTTTCCTGGAAGGTGGGGGCTTGTTCGAATCCATCCTTACAATTCACTGTGTTACAATTAGCTGCATTAGAAGCAGGAACCTATGAAAGGACGATGGAGCTTCGTATATGTTCATTGGGGGCTTCGGGGAGAGGGGAGGCAGCTGTATCACTGTCACCGGCCCCAGGTCCTGCCCTCCTCTTATCTGCTCCTCTTGATTATCTCATATTCAGCTACAAGGCTCCTTATTTCTCTTCTTCAGTTCTCTAAACCCTGCTGTTTTAACCTTTAACCTTCTGTACTCACTGCATATGTAACTTGTGGTTCTGACCCTGGGCCCTTTTTCAGTTTCAAAGTTAGAGAGAACTAGCTCCTGCATCGGCTTCTTGGCATCTGCTTCCCACAGTCAATTCTCAATGCCTTTGTAATGTCACATCTATACTTAAGACTCAAGGATGGCTTCCCATTTCTTACAGACTAAAGCTGAAGTCCTCCAAATGGCCTCCAGTATCACCCTCATGGGAGTACTTATTCCCAGACAATCATTTGACTACATTTTTGTAACTGCCAAATATGTACACAGGCATCACCTTCTCGTGGTCACCATACTTAGAACTGCAGCTCGGCCCAAGCCAGTGCACCTCTGTAAACCGTGCTCTCCCTCTGTTGCCACTCTCTTAATTTTTGGTATACTATATATAATATATATCTATAGAAAATATATATATAATAAATATATATAAATATAAAAGTATATATAAATAAATATATAATAAATGTACAATATATTGTATATTATATATACAATATATAATAAATATATATTGCATATACATATATGTATATATTATATATAACACATTATATTACATAACATATAGTATATTATATATTATTAATATAATATGTATATTATATATTATACAATATATTTAGACAATATACAATAGAGAGATTTAATACATATTATCATCTTCTAACTCATTGAGTATCTCAGTACAGTGAGTTCAAGGCTGGCTTTGGCTGCAGAACACTGACTAACAATGAGAGGACCTATCATTTCACAATGATTAAAACTCGGGGCAGTGATTAGAAGTGGAGAAAACAGGAGAGTAAAGAACCTCAAGTCATCTGATAGCATCCAAAAGAACAAGATTAAAGAGACATCACTTTCGTGTCGGTGGGTCTTTTTTTAGTATAATCTGATATGTTTTAATGTATGTTTACAATGTATCATGTTAAAAATAAAAACATATATCATGCTTGTCAGTTCTCCTTTGAGTCCTAAAAAAGCATTTTTCTTGGCTCTCCATCAACTACTATTTATTTATGTCCAAGACTGATTCGGGTATTTTTATCCTTCCGTGCTTCCTATAATCTTCATTGCCTTCTTAAGCTTTTTGTGTTCACTTTTGTTCTTTTATATATTGTATGTTTTATTTGCCATGTTTTATTTCTATCTCAACAGGCTTAAAGCTTTATTTAGGCAATTTTCTACTTTTCCTAGCATTTTTTGTGAGTATATGTTCCCTTTACAGTATTTTGAATTATAATAACTAATAATTTACATTGAGTATTTTAAATCAATTCACTTCAAAATCGGTGATGAATTGTACTAATTTTCCACTTTTTACTTTAAAATCTGAACTTCTGAAATTGAGATTGTCCTCCCCTTCAGATTCAATTAAATTTCTACACATATTAGGTAAAAATTACTTTAGAGTAGTGTTATTTTCATTCCGGTCTGCATACTTATTTCTTTTTCCAGCATAATTATTAAACCCCTTCATACTATGTCCAGTGAGAGCCGTAAAGGTGCAAGCATTCTTGCAGGTTCAAATCTTTTCTTTAAAAAAAAAAAAAAAAGTGTCTTCTCTCATACAATAAATACATCCCAACCCCAGCCTCCCTCCCTCCCTCCACTCCGCCAAGCTCCCTCCCATCTCGCCCATCTTCCCACTTCCCCTCAGAAAAGAGCCTGCCTCCCAGGGTTCCCAGTCAAACAGGACTTAATATGGAACAATGCTGGCACAGGCCCCTTCATCAAGGCTGGACAAGGACACCCCGTAGGAGGAAGAGGATCCCAAGGGCAGGTAAAAGAAAGGGTCAGGATCCACACACACACTCAAGAGTTTAGGAGTTCTACAAGAACACCAACCCAGACAACTTTAAGATACATATAGGGGACCTAGTGCAGACCCCTGCAGACTCCTCTGGAGTCTGCTGCTTCAGCCCCTCTGAGCCCCTATGAGGGGGAGGAAGGATTGCAGGAACCAGAGGGGTCTATGACACCAGAACACACCCCACGGAGCCATAGGGGCTCACGGGTTCCATCTTAAGGAGAAAGTTTTGTTCACTCTTAGGTATGTTAGCTGTAGATCTTTGTGGCACACAGAGGAAGTACACAGCATGTGTAGTAGTTAAGATTCTGTTGCTATGATGAAACAGCATGGCCAAAAAGTAACTTGAGAGTGAGTTTTATTTGTAAGCAAGGTTTATTTGGCTTACACTTCCACATCACAGTCCAGTATCAAAGGAAGTCAGGGCAGGAACCTGGAAGCAGGAGGCCATGGAGGGGTGCTACTTACTGACTTGTTTATCATGGCTTGCTCAGCCTGCTTTCTTAGGGAATGCAGAACCACCAGCTCAGGGGTATCCCCACCCACAATGGGCTGCCCCACACACACACTGATTACTAAGAAAATCTACAAGCTTTTCCTGGGTACAGCCTGATCTTATGGAGGTATCATTTCAACTGAGAGTCCCTCCTCTCAGATGACTTTAGGTTGTGTCAAGTTGACACGAAACAGCCACAGCAGTGTGTACGCACACACCTGGGTGTTTGTGAATGTGAACCTCAGCTGTTGCTCCCCTAGTGCTATCTTTTTGAGACAGTGTCTCTTACTGACCTGGAACACAGCAAGGAGACTAGGTTGGCTGGCAGTAATTCCGAGGGCCCGCTTGTCTCGTAGGCACTGGTACCCAACACCCCTACCTGTTTTTACATGGGTTCCCCCAGAATCAAAGCCAGGTCCTCAAGCTTGCAAGTCAGGTGCTTTACCAGCTGAGCCATCTCCCCTGCCCCATGGGCTCCTTTTGTGGATAATCTTGATCAACTTGAAGTTCCCTTCTATTCCAAGTCTGATAGATTTTATCATGAATGGATTTCATCACATGCTTTCTCCTGTATCAATTGATAGGACTTCCTCTATAGACTACTGATTAAACTGACTGGCCTCATTTTTTTTTTCCATCTTGTTTTTTTGAGACAGGCTTTCTCTGTGTAGCCTGGCCATTCTGGAATTAACTCTGTAGAACAGACTAGCCTCTTAACTCAAAAGATTCACACCTGCCTCTGCCTATCAAATGCTGGCATTAAAAGTGTGCACCACCAATAATTGGCTAGCTTCATTATATTTTTTATTTTATCTTGTTTCTCCCCCTACCCCTTGTGTATGTATGTGTGTGTGTGAGAGAGAGAGAGACATGGTGTGTTTGCAGACACACACATACCATGACACTTGTGTATAGGTCAGAGTACATGTGGGGTCCATTTTCTCTCTCTGTCATCTGGGTCCCAGGGATTAAACTCAGGTCATCAGACATGGCAACAAATGCCTTTACCAGCTGAGCCATCTTGCTGACCCTTACATTGATTGACTTTTTAAAGTCATAATTCACTTAAAATTAATCCAATGAAAGTGTATAGTTCTGTACTTCAGTGTGTTTACAAGGTTTTGAACCATCACTATCAATTCTAGAACAAATCCATTGTCCAAAAGAACATTGTGCCTAATAGTAGTTACTCCCTTTCTTCCTCCTCCCTAGCCCTTGGGACATTCTGATCTTCTGATTCCATTCATCTAATTTGAAATGTGATAGAAATGTAATCACAATGGGTGGCCTTTTATTACTTATTTCTTTCATTAGAGAGTGTTTCTAACACTTATAGAAGCATTTCATTCTTTCATATGCATAAATAATATCCTATTATATAAATATGCCATATTTTGCTTTTGATTTGTTTTGCTTTTTAACTACTATAAATATTGCTGTAATGAACATTCCTGTACATGGTTTGTCTTTTCTTTTGATGGACGTGTGTGTGTGTGTGTGTGTGTGTGTGTGTGTGTGTGTGTTAATAGAGATTAAACCTAAAACCCTGTGAATGCTAAGCATTCTACCACTGTATTGTATTTTTATTTTGAAAGAGGATCTCGCTAAGTTCCCCGTGGTTGCCCTCAAACTTGTGATCCTCCTGCCTCAACCTCTCGGGTAGCTGAGATCATAGGCATCCTCTGCCACACCTGGCACCGTTCATGACTTTTACCTATTACGGAAGCTTTAAATATCTGAAATAAATCTTCTTCTTTGGTTTGGAAAAAAAATGTTGAGATTTCTGTGTCTGTTTTCATGAATTATTTGACTTGTAATTTTTTTTATGTCTTTGTCTGGTTTTACTATAGGTACCAGATTCATAAAGTACAAAGTGTTCTTTCTCTTCTACAAGACATTATAAAGTTGGTATGAACTTTAAATAATTAATAAAATTCTCCAGTGAAACTTAAAGGCATCTTTTGTGAGAGCTTTTCAATTATGAGTTCCATTTCATCAAACAGTATGCTTCATCTTACTTTTATTTTGGCAGCTTCTGGATTGCAAGGAAAAGATCTATGTCTTCCAGGTTGTGGAAATTAAGAACTAAAAATTAAAAACTAAATTAAGGAGTAAAGTTGTCCTTTTAACTCTTTAATGGCTGCAGAATCTACACTGACTGCTTCCATTTCATTGATATTGGCAATTTGTGTCTCCTTTTGATAAATCTTGATAAAGGCTTGTCAATTTTATTGATTTTTTTCTGAGAAATATTGGCATTGTGTTTCTCTGCCGCCTTGTTTTGAATTTCATTTATTTCTACTTTTTATTAGTTCCTTCTGCCTGCTCTTATAGGTTTATTTTGCTGTTCGTTTTCTAGTTTTTTGAGACCTCTTTTCCCTAGTATCAATATTTAGTGCCACAAACTTCTCAGCTCTGTTGCACAAATTTTCTCGGTTTCACTTCCTGTAGCTGTGATAAAATACCCTGACAAAAGCAATGTAAAGAAAGGGTTCATTCGGCTCATGATTCCAAGTACAGTCTATCATTTCAGGGAAGTCAGGAGGAACTCAAACAGCTAAGTCACAGCCAAGCCAAGAGCAGAGAAAGAATTAATATAGCCATGCCGGCCAGTTCTCAGGTCACTTTCTCCTTCTTTATAGTCCAGAACCCAGATCCATACAACAGCACCACCCAATTTTAGGCTGAGTGTTTCAGCATCAGTAAGACAATCCTCACAGACATGGCTATAAACCACCCTAATCTGAGCCATCCCTTCTCAGGTGGTTCCAGATTCTGTTAAATTCACAATTAAAAGTAACTTTCATAGCTGTGTTTTTATTTTTATACAAATTAATGTATTTTTTATTTTCCAAAAGACATCTCAATGACACATGGGTAACTTATAAATGTGCTCCATAATTTCTATGTATTTGAATTTTTTTCTTATTCTTTTTCCATTATTGAGTTCTGGCTTGATTTTATTATAGCCAAATTCCACATTCCACATTTGACTCTTATGTTTATTGAGATTTGTTTTTATAACTCAAATAAGGTTTACATATGTGAATGTTACAATGGGTGCTTGAATTTATATCTTCCATTATTAACGAAGCGATATGTAAATATCAGTTAAATCCATCGGATGATTGTATTGTTTGATTAGTTTTGTTAATGTTATTCATCTGTGTACCAAATTGTAATTCTACTAACTCTTGAGGTAGGCATGTTCAGTCCTCAGCCACAGTAATGGATTCATCTATTTCTCCTTTTGATTTTGTCACTCTTTCAGTTCCATGTATGTTTTAAGGTCTGTTAGGTGAACTCAATAGTCAAGACGACATGTTATCTTAGTTTATTTATCTGAAGTAGCGTTTTTGTAGCTCTGTGTAATTAAGCATAAATAGTTTATACTAAATATTCTAAATGTTCAAACAAGATTCTTTGTTTTTCAATAGACATTTTTAAAGCGGTTTTAGGAACCCAGCAAAAGTGAGGAGAAAATAGAGTTCCCACACATCTCTCTCTAGTTTCACTGGCACTGAAATCTATTATGCCCCACTTGTTCCTTCCTCTTTCTTGCCTAACCCTCGGAAATCACTAATATTTTCTGTTTTTATGAGTGAGGGGTTTTTAGTCTGGCTTCTTATATTAGGTAAGATAACTGCCGTGACAAATGTATAAAAAAGTAGACAATGTTTCAAACTAGAAGACTTTTTTTTCCCTGCTGTGACAAATATCTGGGGAAAACTAGCTAAAAGGAGAAATGACTTGTATTGGCTCACAGATGCACACAACCTTGTGAGCTTCTTAAGAAAATTGATGTCCATTAGCAAAATAATAATATTATGTTCTTCCCTAGAGCCTATGACCTAGTCAGCTATGAGTTTTCCACTGTTAATGGTACCAGGCTTGTGGAGTAGGCTTTAAGTCCGATCAGACAGTGGTTACTCCTATAACATTTGTGCCATTGTTCTATCAGTGGGCATATCTTGTCAGGCAAATCTGTGCTCTGAAGAGTGCACAGATGGCTAAAACTATTGACTATTTTTCTCCCCCAGTAACACGCACAGAACTTTCTAGCACTATGAAAGCTCCCGATAGGAGCTGTCCCCCTAAGTTCTTATCTTTATGCCCATAGGTTAGTGCATCTCTCAACACTCATCAGAGAAGCTTCCTTTTACAAGAGATGATTAATACAGAGACCCACAACAAATCAATGTGTAGAGAATAAGAGACTGTGTAGACAGCACTCACCTCTGAATAGAACATCTTCACACACACACACACACACACACACACACACACACACACATACTTCAAGAATTACCACAGAAGATGAAGTGGAAAGATTATAAGAGCCAAAGGTAATGGATATCTTCAATAAAACAGTATTTGCCACAAATGACAGTGGTGTTGCACACATGAACTTGCAACATCTTTGACTGTATACCAGGAACTGCACAAGATCAAGTCAATCAAAGTCCCCACACAGACTGGGGAGGGGGTTCATGATTTCCCAACCCTAGCTCAGAAGCTATTGGCCACCAGTGGCTGCTGGGAGAATGAGAGTTTTCTTCAAGAATGCAGCCCTTGAGGGAGTTTCCATGCTCCAGTAAAGGGTCCTTTTCCATGCACATAGAGGGAACATTAAGTGGTTTTCTTAAAAGAACACACAAAGTTGGGAGGGCTATATAGTGTAGGCATAGGAGAAGAATTGAAGGGAAGAGAATGGTCAGGCATACCACTAAATTTCCAGCCTCACTTTCTTCCTCAGAAGTTAAGAGCTACAAGTTCCAAAGTTCTAATCAATGCTTGGTCCTTCTGGTGACTAGTCTCCATCCTGAAAATTACCTAAAGGATACTCAACAGTCACCTTATTAGAAGAAAAAAAAAAATGATGTTCCTATTATTCATGAAATCTGAAACGATTTAAAAATTCTGTGTCAGGAACTTATGGGGAAGACCAAATATTATAATGAAAAAGGCTCTTAAATAAAACCCCTATAACTCAGGGGCATATATTTCTAATTACATATCATACTTTTAGACATACACAAGAATAGGTGATCTGAGAATTAGGAGCTGTGGTTAATGCTCTTTGCCAGGACGGGGTGTAGGAGTGGAGGGAGGGGGTCGGCGTAGATTTTATTTTTTATTCTTGGTGGTTCATGGCAGACAACAGTTTATTCTTTGCTAATTCAATCCCTAGTCCTAGAGGATTTCAGTCTCCATACAATCTAATCTTAAACCTAGAACTGAAAGGCTTCAGCATCTGCACAATCTAATCTTCAAGATGCTATCCTGGACCTAGAAGGCTTCAGCCTACATACAATCTAATCTTCAAGTCTAAACCTAGAACATTTCAACCTAACTGCTGACTGAGCTCACTCTGACTAGCTATCCTCCAAACTCTGAACTGTAAATTGTAAATCGCCTGCTTCTGACTCTCTGCTTTCTTCTTAGCTGATTCTGGACTCCCTCTCTGCTCTTCTTAGCTTCTCCTGATCTGAAGACAGCTTCTCACTGTCTGTGAGCTGACTGCACTTAAACTGCCTGACTGAACTAACTCTCTGCTCTGCTTTTTGTCTGCTTCTACCTCTGAGCTCTGCTTCCTGCCTCTGCTTCTCCTCCCTTTTCTCTCTCATGTGCCACCACTGCCTTCTGAATTGGGTTTAAAGGCATGTGCTATTTTGGGATTAAATGCAGGTACTAACCTTCTTTCTACCCTAGAGCAGCCAAGCTGCTGGATCAGAGATCAAATGTCTATCACACAGGTCTTTCACTGTAATCTTTTGCTAGAGCAGCCATGCTGTTGGATTAAAAGATTAAATGTTCCTCTATAGGGGGAGAGGGCAGTAGTAAAGGAGAAGTGATATCTTTGAAGAAGTATGTCTTCCAAACTTATGGCCAAATGAACCAAGTAGATGATGGTGCTATTCTAAGCTAAAAAGAAAATTTCACCTGAGATTTTGTTATAATTAATTTAGATTGAGGTTGAATTTGAGTTGCCAAGTGGATATACCCATAAAGCAGTAGGGTGCGTATACCTGCGACTCAAGGGAGAGAACGGAAATGAAAATACAGATCTAAGAATTGTTCCTTAAAGAACCCTTGGGAAGGCCTGGGCAGTGGTGGTGCACGCCTTTAATCCTAACGCTTGGGAGGCAGAGGCAAGCTGATCCTTGTGAGTTCCAGGACAGCCAGAGTTACAACTGAGAAACGCTATCTTGAAAAACCAAAACAACAACAACAACAAATCCTTGGGAATGGAACTAATCTTTTATGTGAAAAGACAGAAGAATAGAAAAATGTTTTGGGGAACACTCCCCCCAAAGCACCAAGTCTGGCATGCGAAATTAAGCGCCATATGGGTAAAAGGACTGGGAATATAGCTCAGTTAATGGATGCTTACCTAGAATGCACAAAGCCCTCAGTTCAAGGCCCAGAGCCAGTTCCTGCATAAACTAGGTGTGGCACATGACTGTAACTCCAGCACTCACAGAGTGGGATGGAGTCATTCTTGGCTTCATAACAAGTTCAAGGCCATCCTGGGCTTCATGAGACTGGAAAAACAAACAAATGAAAACAAACAAAAACAAACTAACTTAAGGATCAGGTAAAAATAGTTTCAGTGAAGCATCGAGAGCCGTGGCTACATTGCAGTGTATAGTGAGGAGACAGACCTTGAGCACAGAAAGCTTATTTGGAGTAGAAATGAGACACGTGGCAAGAAGAGGTGTGGTATCCGAGAGAGTTTCTGTAACACAGCGGTGATCTGAGCACGGTTCTCGAAATTTTGAGCATACTGCAGAGCCTGAAATCCAAGGAAATGTAAATCTAGGCACCAACTGGCTATTATATTATGTTTGATACTACCCCATACCCCACAAGTCAAGGACTCAATCTGACAGGACTCCCTCCTTCAGAGGGGAGAGAGCTCTCAGGGCCAGGTACCACTGATCTCTGCCCCACAGAAACTCATCCTGCCTTTAAGAAAAAAAAAAAAAAAGTGTGTTTGGTTTTGGCTACCAGAGAGTGAACAATGCACTTGTAGCAGTCCTCATGACAGCTTCAAACTTCTTGCCAGCTGCTTTCCTACAAGGACAGACGTCTTGAATTTTATTTGGTTTGTAATTGATTCAGTCTTCATATTAAAGCTGGATAGATTTAAATGCCTAGGTTCAACAATCAGCCTGCTATTGGGTAAACAACCAACCCTACAGTTTCAAAAACCCTTAAGACAACTGCCCAGATGCATCAAACTGCATCATAATCAACCAGCTAAGGAATACAAGGGAAAACCTTTTCAGATGCAAAGTTAACTTGGTGCACCGCTGGGGGAAGGGCAGAAGGAACTGGCTTGTTTGGTGGATTTAAAGGAAAAGCCCAGTCATGTATTTATAGCCCCCCCCCAAAATTAGAAGTTGCTTCATAAGCAAGATTTAATACAAGACAATAAATTTAGGCCCAAATGGGAAGGTTGGTAAATTTCAATATCTCCTGCCTTATTCATAAATCACAATATTGATCATATATAAATTAATGCATGAATGTATATATTTGTGTACGGGGACACATGAAACCTCATTTATTATGGGAAAGTGAAATAGGAAGCAACTTTTATGAGCACCTAAATGAAACCATTTAGCATCTTTTTAAAACTCTCAAATGAACTTTATCATTGTGGACCTATGTACACGAATCTGTCCTTTCCACATCTCATTGGTGGACTAGTACTCTTGCTACAGCTTTTCTCTGGGTCCTGGGGGAGAGAATTGAAGACAGTTCACCAAAAGAGAGGCCCCCGAGAGCTTCTATTTGCTTTCTATTATACATCTCTTCCCAGTGACAATATATATCCACTGCATGCTTTATCTGGCTTTCTCCCTTGGTGGATATGTTTCTGTAAAAACCTCACCCAGATAAACTGAAACATCGGTCAATAAACAGTGTATCTTCTATAAGTGAATGTCTAGTTACTGGTTATTTCACTGATATGTTTTAAAAGACTCAGTCCCTTTAATTAAGACACCATGGAATATACTCTTGAGTTAAATCTCAGTTGTAGTAAACCAGTAAAAGATTCTACTTAATTGGAAAAGTGAGTAACAGTTGTCATCAGAGAAGCTTCCTCCAGCAGCTGATGGGAGCAGATGCAGAGAACCCACAGCCAAACATTAGGCTGAGAGAGAGACCAAATTGGAGTTCTTGGGTCCTTCCCCTCAGAAATGGAGGAACCCTGCTGAAGATGGGGAGGAAGGACTGAGGCAGAGGGGTCAAGAACACCAGAAAGAACATGGCCCACAGAATCAACTAAGCAGGGCTCATAGGGCCCACAGAGACTGAGGAGGCAATGGGTCTGTGCTAGGTCCTCTGCATATATGCTATGATGGTTAGCTTGTTTTGGTGGGACTCCTAACAGTGGGAGTAGGGTGGTGTCTCTGACTCTTTTGCCTGCTCTTTCCCTCCTACTGGGTTACCTAGTCCACCCTCGGTATGTCAAGTCTTATTGTGTCTTGTTAGGCCACGTTTGGTTGATAGCCCTGGAAGGGCTGCTCTTTTCTGAAGGGAAATGGAGGGAGAGGGGGGTGTTTGAGAGGAGGGGAAACTAAGATCACGTATTTACGAGAGAAGAATAAATAAAAATAAAAACAAATTTTAAAGGAAAAGTAGGTAAGAGTAAATTTCATAAAATTAATTCTAAGACCTCTGTAAACCCAAACTGGAGTGCTTTCAACGCTAGCGCAACTTAAGAACAATCTGCTTGACTTTTAGAATTGTATCCGAACACCCCAGAAAGGATGGATTAGATCAAAGTATTCAGAAAATGCCCCTTCCTGCCTGTGTGGTGGGTGGTGGCCATTGTATTTAAAAACCTGATTAGCCTGTGAGTGTCTCAGGCTGGCTAGAACCTCAGGCCATTCTGAGAGCTGTGACTGCAGGTCACGTGTTTCTTTCATACCTTGATGTACAGCCAGGGTTGCGAATCCATGCTCCACAGCTAAGGCTACAAACGAGCATACACGATGGCTAGAGTTTGAAATCTTAAGAGTAACAGGAAAAATTCTCCAGCCCTTTTGAATGGAGACGGGAAGAGGTTCCTGCAAATGGCTTTTTGGAAATAGTGAATGGAAGCCGTAGTTCAACTTTCTTTTGTACTGTTGTCCTGATATCACGACCAACTTTAGGGAACACGATCTAGCAAATGTATCCAATACAGAGAGGGACTGATGTTACACTTCAAAACGTAAGACACCTACCTACAAAATGTACCTGAAACATGGCTGGTGTGAAGCAAAATGAATCGACATACGCTATAGGTGAAAAATGCACATTTTTCTCAAAGATGTAGGATGAGAAAAAAAAAAACCTAAAGTAGTGTAATTTGTATATGGCTTACATGTTGAGATGACAATATCTGGGACACACTGAAGGGGTTACATTAAAGCTGTTTCTACTTTATTGAAGCCTTTAGAAACTTTAGGATTCCATTGTTGAATTCTCTCACTAGTTTCACGCTGGAGGTCAAGGCTACCCGGAAAGGCCGCCCTAGCTGGTACTCAGGGGAGGCGCAGGGCCTGGAGCGCGCACACCCAGATAATCTCCATTCAAGAGCCCTAGAGGACCCGTCAGCCCTCCCGGGCCCTCATTACGGAACCGGCGCCGCTAGGGAAGTTTGACCGTTCGGGCGTGGGCGGCCGCCCCGAGGGAGGAGCAGTTCGGGTAAGGGCTGAGAAGGCCGCGCAGCCACGCGGCTCAGGAAACCACCCCCGCGAGTGGATAGGACACGCTCTGGCCCCTCCTCCAACGGCTCGCAAGCCCGCAGCCCGAAAGGCAGTCGCTTCCGCACACGCCCCCGCGGCCCACGCCGGCAGCCCCAGGGCCAGGTGGTGGGCCACAGAGAGAAGCTGGGAAAGAACCCAAGCGTGTGCTTGAACCGCACGCGCCTGCGTAACCCCCGGCTCTGCCCTCTTTCCCGTCCAGCACGCGCGCCTTCCTCCCGCCTCTTTCCCTGGCACCTGGTTACGTCACAAAGAGTGGCGTATAAATCGAACAATCAGCCGCTCCCCTCGTGAGGCCTCGGGGGAGCGGGGGGAAGAGGAGGGCGGGGCTTTGGGAGGGGACGGAAGAAGCCGGCTTCGAGGACTGGCTCTTTCTCGTCATCCAATCAGAGCGCTCCGGGGTGCGGCGGGGCGGGGCCCGAAAGAGGGCGGGGGTGGGGCTGAGGGAAAGGAGCAAGAAGGCTGCGGGACGAGAGGGCGGGCTCCTGGAGATTAAAAGCAGCCAATCAGAGCGCGCCGGCTTCATTCGGAGAGCGGCGTGGGGCGTCGCCGCTGCCGCCGCCGCCGCGCGCGCCGGGGGCTGGTTAAGGCCATGAAACAAAAGAAACCCTGAGAGGGGAGCCGCTGCCGTCCCCACCCACCCACCTAGTTACCTACCTCCGCTCCTTCCCCGGCCCCTCCACCCCGCCCTCGCGCGCTCCGGCGGCCCTGGCGCTCCTTAGCCCGGGGCCCGGGCGCCGCCGCCTCCCCCGAGGAAAGGTGTTTGCGCGCTGAGCGGGGCCCGGGCCCTGTCCGCCATGGGGCCCGCCGCCTGCCGCGCCTGACGCGCCCGCCGCCGCCGCCGCCGCCGCCATTGACAGCGCGCCGCCGCGATGCCAAGCGGCAGCTCTGCGGCCCTGGCCCTGGCGGCGGCCCCGGCCCCCCTGCCGCAGCCGCCTCCGCTGCCGCCGCCCGCGGGAGGCCCAGAGCTCGAGGGGGACGGGCTGCTGCTGAGGGAACGCCTGGCCGCGCTAGGCCTCGACGACCCCGGCCCGGCGGAGCCCGGCGCCCCGGCGCTCAGGGCCGCGGCGGCGGCGGCGCAGTGCCAGGCCCGGCGGGCGGCCGGGCTGGCTCCGGAAGAACCGGCTCCACCCGGCCGCCCGGCGACCTCCGAGACCGCGGAGCTGGAGCTGGAGGAGGACGAGGAGGAGGGGGAGGAAGCGGAGCTGGACGGAGACCTGCTGGAGGAGGAGGAGGAGGAGCTGGAGGAGGCTGAGGAGGAGGAGGACCGGCCGTCGCTGCTGCTGCTGTCGCCGCCCGCGGCCACCGCCTCCCAGACCCAGACGATCCCGGGCGGGCCCCTGGGGTCGGTGCTGCTGCCGGCCGCAGGCTTCGATGCCCGGGAGGCGGCGGCGGCGGCGGGGGTGCTGTACGGAGGGGACGATGCCCAGGGCATGATGGCGGCGATGCTGTCCCACGCCTACGGCCCCGGCGGTGGCGGGGCCGCCGCTGCCGCCCTGAACGGGGAGCAAGCGGCCCTGCTGAGAAGGAAGAGCGTCAACACCACCGAGTGCGTCCCCGTGCCCAGCTCCGAGCATGTCGCCGAGATTGTCGGACGCCAGGGTGAGTGCCCCGAGGTCCATCTGGGCACGGCCCTGGGCGTGGGTGGGAGACGAAAAAAAGGAAAAAAAAAAAGCGCGAGGCGGAAGAGCGGACCCGGGGAGTCAGTCCCCCACGTCCACCGAGAAGGGGTCTGGGGGGAACCGAGGGTCGCCGAGGAGCTGGGTCACCTCGGAAGCACCTCTCCTTTAGCCTGACAAGAAGTTTCTCGGGCCACCCGCTCTGGTTATGTTCACTTTACTCGGTGTATTCGTGGAACACCAGGCTGGCGTGTCACCAGAAACCTCAGAAAGGTGTAAAAGATCGGGTCAGAAGTTGTGGGTGCAGTATTGCTTCCCTAATTCTTCGAGATTGTAAGTTTGTGGAGCCGAGTGGCCTGTAAAAAGCGATCGGCCTTCCTTAGAACAGCTTGTGCAGATGAGAAATGGACGACGTGGAGGCATGTACAAAGAGCTCATTCGAGAGGGAAAAGATGTTCCAGTGTCCGTATCACCACCTCCCTCCTCCGCTGTTCACAAACTTGGCTTTAGAAAAGCACCCCAACTCTGTTGGTTTTAGGTACTCAATGGACACATTTCTCTTCTCAAAAAGGGACGTTGCCAGTCTTTAGAACACTTTAGCTCGTACGATGAAGGAAAAACCGGGCAGTCGGGCAATTAAGGAACTTTATGCATTTGTGCAGTTTTCAATAAATTTTCTTCTTCACTTGCCAGCATACCCGTTCTGCAGACAGACTCCTCCCACAATGTTCAGACAAAGGACCAATGTCTCAGATTCCAGGAGTAGATTTGTGAAGGTGGGGGAAGGGGATGCACAGAGTACGTCCGTATCCGACATTTTTAGGGAAGGTTCTATGTGCTGAAGTGTAGTTTTTGCCCCTTTTACAGAAAGGGAAGATACTACCTGCTGCTGCCGTAATACAACGAGGTGTAGCCTGGTTGGTACATGCCTCTTGTTGAGGTCAGCTAGAGATGATGGCACTGTTGCTTGAGTGATCTCATTTTCCCAAGTGGTCTGAAGTACACATAAATCAGAGATTGTTGAAACTGTGACTTCACATTTAAGAGGTGGCTTATTTCTTTGCTAGGATTTTGATAAAGTATATCTGGACACAAGAAATAGCTTGTTCTAGGTTGTTTGACTAATCAGTTTCACATGCCTCACATGCCAATTAAAGGAGCTGATCAGCATAGTAGCCCATGAGAAAACTTTTATATATATGAAATAAAAATGCATTTATTTATAGAAGCAGGATGAGATGTCTTTTCATTTAAAGTCATTGAGAGTGTTTGATTTTGCTTGATACTGAGTTTAGAAGCTGAGAATTTGAGGTTTATTCAGACACTCTCTGCTCTTTATTAGAAACTAACAATTTAATAGAATGAAACTAAAGTAATGTGAAATAGTGATAACTAACTTCAGGAAGGCGAACAATCACACGCATGAGAACATGACTTAGAGATGACCTTTAGCAAAGATGCAAGTTTTGAACAAGTAAGTGTGGAGGAGGACCTGCTAAGTGGTGATGGGAAGATGACCCAAATGATGTTAGTGATTAGGACCTGGTAAACTAGGGTGATAAAAAGGACCTGGAAAGTAATTGCTGTGGAATATAGAGATTTGAATGGCATACTGGGAAAACACCTCAACACAACTTAATTCAGTGTTTGTGTGCTTGTCTGTGGTAGCCAAGGAAAAGAATATTTGCGTTCTAGTTTTACCTAATGAGAATATCATATATTTTGGTAGATTTGGTTTAATATGAATTTTTTCCTTAACATCTTTACACATCTTAACTAAATTAGTAGTGTTTATACACATTTAAGTTATAGGATTTTATTTTGTGGTACATCTATCATGATAATTGTCTTAGTTTTTCTTCTTAGAGCTGTGCTTATTGGTTAATAAGGAAATATAAATCTGTCTATGTCTTAGAACATAGAGACAAATTGCTGACTTTTCTTCTTGCACTTATTCTTTCCCAGTTGACGGTACTGTTAAAAGTATGTCATCTTCTTGTATCTTATCTAAGAGCAGAAAGTCTTGCCCTTTTCATGTTTTGCCCCATTCAACTAGTGAATCATTGACCCCCCCTCCCTTTACCACCCTCACACCTTAGCAGCATGGTAATAAAACCTATATTTGCTCACTCCTAAAGAACTAAGTGGCTTCCAATATTCACATCCTTTCACTGTGTGAAAATTTCTTCTTGTGAGAGTACCTGTCCTGAGTTTTTTTTTTTTAAGCGAGTTAAAAAAGGGTAGATTATTTCAAGTTTTTTGTTTGCTTTGGAGGAACTAAATGTTCATCCTTAAGAATTAGCTATTCCTGCCATCTTATTCATTACCTGAAGTCATAATTTTCTACTTGACATCTCTTAATTGGTTTTGGAAATAATTATGTCACAGATGGAGACATTCATGACTTCAGCTCTGAAGCATAAAGTATAGGGTAAATGGGATTCTGAGTCATACGTAACTAGCAGCACTTGCAGATAGCCTCTGGTTCCCTTGTCTTTCAAAAAACAAACATTTTCTTACTTTGTTTTTGTTGGTGAGACAGATTTTCTGCTGGGCTCACAAACACGTACCCCTACACCTAACCCCGGTTTATGTTTGTTGTTTTAGATTTTATGTGTCTGAGTGTTTGCATTTATGTATGTGTACCACATGTATACCTGGGTCCGAAGAGGTCAGAAGAGAGTGTAGGATCCCTTTGAACTGGAGTTAGAAATGATTATAAGCCTCTACGTGGTGCTGGGAACCTAACCCAGGTCCTCTGCAAGAGTGTTGAGTGCTCTTAACTATTGAGCCATCTCTGTAGCCCCAAGACCACTGTTCATTTGTTTTTAATTCTGTGTATGTGTCTGTATGTGAGTGCAGGTGCCTGCAGAGACTAGAGGAGTCAGATCCCAGTAGAGGTGGAGTTAAAACCACTAGCCACCTGACATGAGTCCTGGGAATTGAACTCAAATCCTCTGGAAGAGCAGTGAGCTATCTCTTCATCCCTCCTCTCCCTGACCAGTTTTAATAGTGATGAAAACTGGTAGAGCACTTGACCTCCTGCCTTACTCCCAGGAGGATATGGTCTTTGTACGTGTTAAATTAGCATTGTTGCTGTTGTTACTGTTGTTTTTTTTGTTTTTCTGAGATACGGTTTCTCTGTTGTAACTCTGGCTGGCCTGGAACTCACTCTTTAGACCAGGTTGGCCTTGAAATCACAGAGATCCACCTGCCTATGCCTCCCAAGAGCTGGGATTAAAGGCATGTACCACCACCTGGCTTGTGTTTGTACTTTTTAAGTGTTGCACTTATGGTGAAATTAATAGTTCTATAAAGTTTATTAATTATATTTCATAATAAATTATATTAAAATAAGATAAATTTGGAACTAGAGGGGTATGTTAGTAATAAAAGAAACTTTAAAATATAAGCATCAAAAATAAATCCAAAGCTAAAAAGATGGCTCAGTGGGTAAAGTGCTTATTCCACAAGCATGAATTTCTGAACTCAGAATAAAAAAAGCACCCACGTAAAAAGCTAGATGTGGGTGGTGCCATGCAGCTGTAATCCCAGTTCTGTGACACTACACAGGAGGATCTTGGAGACTTGCTGGACAACTAGTCTAACCAGTCACTGGGCTCCAGGGTCAGCCTCCAGCCTCTGCATGGACATGCACAGATGTACACATACCAAAAGTATTGTAAGACCTAGTTTTACAGATGTAAACTATCTCTACATTAAATATAATGCCTGTGAGACATTAATAGTGGTTGACAAGTTTGATTTAAGTCAACAGGTATTATTCCAATTTGTACAGCTGTTACTGTCCAGTGAGTCTAAAAAGTGAATTTTGTTAGAACTCTAGATCCATCTTTTAACTATACTATCAATTAATATTAAATGCTGTAAATTGAGTTTAAGATAAATAATCATGTTTAGCTACTTTTGACTGACTTTAATTGATATCTTCTAAACCTTAAAGGTCTAGATTTTTTTTAATTGTACACTCTGTCAAAAAAAAACTTTATACCCCCAATATACAATTTATACACACTGATGTATAAATAAATGTATACTAAGAATAATTTATATCATGCAAAAATTTTAACAAATAAGGTGAGATGAAAATGGGTTGTTTTTATCTGTATTCTGATATTCTTACTACTCTAGATGTCACACTGAGATTGATTTAGAAAACTTTTCCTCGTTGATTGAGCTGTCCTGTTATCACTTATCTCCAGTGACAATGTGTTTTGAGGAGGTGGAGTTCCCATTGTTCAAGTTTTCTTCAGTAGTGTTTGATAAGGAGAAACAAAACACTTGGTCTTGATGTGTATAGATAACCCATCCAAAAGTACTTATGTATTTCACTAAAATTGTGGTATCTTCTCCGCCCCTTCCCAGGGGTTGTTTTTGCTAGGTACTGCTGGATATTCTACCAGTGCCATATAACAGATTAGGTGGTTGGTTATAGGCATTCTGCAGATGTTGAACCTGAGGTTCTAAAAGATAATTTGTATACTTAGATCTAGATTTAAGTCAGTTTTAAACAGTGTGATATTCACCGTTAGTAACTTAAAGTGAATTTTTTTGGGGAGGGGAAACTTAAGTAATTACATTTGCAAGTTTTTTTTATTGTTGGTGGTTTTGTTGTTGTTTTGTTTTTTGGTTTGGTTTTGTTTTCTTTATGTTTCTAGGAATATAGGCATATATGGTGGAACATTCACTGCGGGTTCCATCCGCAGTACCATCTAAAAAGAAAAAAAGGATTGGAGAAGAAAAGGGAGGGTGCTATTTTAGGAAACACCAAATAAGTAAATAGATCCTGGTTAAAACTTCCACTGGTCTTTTCTTTTTTCCTTTTTCTTTTAAGGTGTTTCTAAAGTGTTTGTTTTTATTTGTGATGGCTCTCACTATGTAGCCCAAGTTAGCCTTCTGCCTCAGCTTTTAACTTAAGATGCCACTAGTTACTATATAGAGATTTGCAAAATTCAATCTGGTATTTAAGCCTTTAAGCTACTTGTTTTTCTATTTTTGTTTGATAGAAAGGCTTCATGTTGTCCAGGCTTGCCTTAAGTCAAACTCTAGATCTTTGCACCCGCCTTGAGTGCTGGGATTTATGGGCATATTACCACACCTGGCCAGAGACTGTCTTTAATGAAATTACCATGCCCAACTTAAATTAAATATGTGCATAGCGTAGTGCTGTTTGAGCAGTTGTCTGGGACCGGTTTTGAGAATTTTATGCTATTCTACCTAACTAAATTACCTACCCTAACTGTAGAATTCTTTACGCCAGTGTTTGATTTTAAGACAGTTCAGTATGTGAAGTTACTGCCTTTGTCTAATAAGCAGAACACAACAAATCATTGCATGTAAGGAAAGCCTTACTTGACCGCACATAAGAAGAATTTGTTACTAAAAATTGCAGATGCAGTTGAAATTAGGCATAAAAGATTTGGTCTTTTATGAATGAATTAACAATGAACATGTTCCCATTCACCTTTGCCTTTTCTTCTAACTGTATAGTAACTGTCACTTTTGCCTATGCCTTGGGACAAATCACTTCCATTAAGCCTCAGTTTTTTCTTTGCATAAAACCTGTTCAGGTTATATTCTGACTACACAAAAAACTCTTTGTGTTGTGAGGGTAAATTTTGAGATATCATTAGTGTAAATTCAGTGTGCAATTTAAAGTACAGGATGAAAATTCCATAAGGGGTAAGATAGAATTTATGAACTTTTTTAGATATAAGTATCTCTAAATTCCCCAGGCAGGCCTTGAACTCCTGGACCAATGCACTGTTACTGCCCCTTCGGTAGCTATGCCCTACTCAAAAAATTCTTGTAATCAATAAATTTCTTTTACATTCTGTGCAAATTCTAGATGTGATCTTAAATTGTCATTTTAGTTTTTTACCTAAAAGATACCAATCTTCCAAGTTTATATTATGTACCTCTAGCAAAGGGTTAAGTTAGTCTAGAAGAGAATCATTTGCAAATAACAGATTCCACTAAAAATTTGTATTGTTTTGTTTCATGAATGGTGCTAGAGGACCTCATACATGCTAGACTGGTTCTCTACCACTGAATTACATCCCTAGCCTGGGAATTCTGAGAATTCTATTAGCATTTCTAAAAGGTATAAACTTAAAGATCTCTAGTAAGGAAAATTCTCTTCCTATCTAGTTTATATCCTCTTCTGTTTCCAGACTGGCCCGGATCTCACAGGTGTGGGTATTAATGGAATACACTACCATGTCAGGCAGAACATAGTATTCTTAACAACAGCAAAGAATTTTGACTTTAAAAGAGCTATAACAAAGTCATGTGAACCCTAGAAAGGACAGCTGTAGTTACTATGTTATGTATCTAAGGATATATTGAACTTTTTAAGACAGAGGGTTTCACTGTGTAGCCCAGTCTGGCCAGGAACTCTTAATCCTCTTGTCTTTGCCTCCCAAGTACTAGGATTACAGATACGTACCTCCATGCCAAGCCAAAATGAATTACAATCTTAAAGTGAACTGTTTAAAATATTTAATTAAAATTGTGCTCATAAAGACCTGGAAAGATAGCTCAGTTGATAAAATACATGAGGGCCTGAGTTCAATCCCCAGAACCTATGTAAAAAGCTGGTCGTGATGGTAGGTACTTGTAATCACATCACTAGAGAGACAGAGACAAGAGAATCTGACTATCCAGCCTTGCCTAACTAATCATAAGCTGTGGGTCAGTGAGAGACCCTGTCACAAAAAACAAGATGGCTCCTGGGAAATAATACCTAAGTAGACTTCTGGCCTGTACATGCAGGCTTGTACGCGCACACGTGCGCGCATACACACACCCACACATCCACATACCCCAGACCAAAAACTGTGAGCATAGAGGCAGTCTTTTTAGAATTTAGCCAATGTTTGTTCATCAGACATTGAAGATAAAATGCTGAAATTGAGCTCTTGTAATGTGAAAGGAACTTTTGAATAGCCTACTATTAGAAGAGGACACAGACTTTATAAATCAAATAATATGGCTCCTCTTGTTCATTGTACTATATCATGAAACATGTGAAATAGTTTTGTTTTTAGAGGAAAAAGAGTAGAGAGCAGTGAAAAGAGTGAAATTAAGACAGTTTGGATCTGAGATCTAACATAGCAGCTAAGATATCATATCCCAGCAATTCAAGAATAAGTGAAAATATGTAAGAGAGAGGTTAGAGGTTTGAGTGCTTTATAAATCCTGTTTCAAAGCCAATTCCAGTCTCCCTGGTATTAGCCAAGTTTACATTTGAAGTGCTTGGTGAGAGGTAGTGAAGGAGTTGGGGGCTGGTTACAGCCTGAGTGACAGGTATTGGTATTCGCTTTGGAGGGAGGAGGGTAGGGATGAACCCAGGGCCTTGGACATGACAAGCATGTGCTTTACCACTGAGCTATATAACCCAGTCAGTCCAGAAAGCTTTTTAATACAATATTTAGTTTAATTTTTCTAACAACTAAATGAGGAAACCATCTTTAATGCTACTACTTCCTCTTACATGACAAAGGTGGACAGAGGCTCCTTGACCTATTTTAAATTCACTAACTGATTCGTGATAGCTTGTCAACAGTCTTCCATTCTCAGTCTTTACTAACTCTTCCTTGAGGAAAGACTAGATACACATGTGTGAAATATGGTCAGTATCTGACTCTCTCGGGTATTTCCTATAGGAGGAATTTGATGCAAACAGGTAAGAATTGGGAAAGACCTAGAGATTGCAGGATCTACTGAGGAAGCAACAGGTTATTGATAGTCAGTTAGAATCCAGTCCTGAGGATTATCAGTTTTTTGCTGCTTGTATTTTCTTTGAACTAGACTGAATTATTTAGATGTAGTAGCTATGACACTGAGTTACCACATTTTTTGTATATATGGGTTGTGTTTCATGTTGGTGTACTTCTAGTGAAGGCCAAGGATCAGCTGTGGGAGTCATTCCTCAGAAACACCTACTTTGGTTTGGTTTGGCTTTTAAAGTGTGTGTGTCTTTGTACCTACTGAGGCTGGAAGAGAGTATCAAGTGCCCTGGAATTGGAATTACAGTTGGTTGTAAGGTGCCTAATGAGTGCTAGGAACCAAACTAGGATCTTCTGGGACAGCTGCAAAGACCCTTAACCATTGTGCTAGCTAGCTCTCTGGTTCCCTGCCTTGTTTTCTGAGCCAGTCTCTCATTGGCCTGGAGCTTGGTGCTCAGACTAGGCTGGCTGGACAGCACCCCAGGGATCTAACTCCTCCGAGATTACAAAGTACACACCAACACATCTAGCTTTTTATGTAGGTTTTGAGGGTTGAATTCATTTCCTCTTGTTTGCACCACAAGCACTTTGCCAATAGCTGTCTTCCCACCCTGTTTGTTAAACTTAGTTCATAAAGCCATACACACAATTTTCCACTTTTCAAAAGTTCCATTGTGTTAATTAGGGGGAGAGGAAGCTATCCCAGGTCATTTAAGAAAAATCTGAACAAAAATGGAAGAGGAACAACACACGTTTATAAAAGGTGAGAGAGATTGAAAAGTAGTTTTTGCCATTTAATGTCAGGAGGAAGATGAACTTACTTTCAGACCGAGTTCTAATTTTTCTCAAAAGTAGAGTGTGCTTTTCAAGTTCAACCCCTTCCTCCCTTTTTTTTATTACGAATGCTTGAATAATTTCCTAGTATTTGCAGACCACTGTCAGAAATTAAAATGGGCATGCTTTGGGGGTTTGCTTTTAAGGACTCAAGTTTTAAGTCACCATATACATACCCACACATACATTAATTTATTAAATTGGAAAATATAGTGAATAATTTCTGAAAACTAACTCATCTCTTAAAAAAAATCAGGAACACAAGATACACTAGGTATCAGAATGCAGATGGTTCTGAAAGGCCTCTGTCTTACATATTATCTTTTTCTCCTTTTGCTTGCAGATTATTGTGATGACCTTTTCATTTCAGATAAGTCTTCCCCTCCAGCTCTGTAACTTACCATCTTCCCTCAAATCTTCTGTTCTGCAGGATTAAGTTCCTTATCTAACCTGGAAGACCTCTCCCTCTCCTTCTAGTCACTGGAGCTCTAACAATGCTGAACTAGCTTTAGTGTCCCTCTGTACCGCTGTGCACTCCTAGTTTCCTGCTTTTGCACTTCCGTCCTTACTAGACAAAGCTACTTTCTTCATGCCTCTTTTCTTATGTCTTTGAAGTGGTGTGTGTGTTGAGGCCAGAGGTCAATGTTAGGTTTTGTCTTCTGTCCTCTCTACCTTATCTTTTGAGACAAGATCTCTAGTCAATCACTGACCATCTAGATTAGCTTGCTAGCTAGCCTCAGGGATCCTGAAGTTCTTGTGCATGTGTAGCAAGCTCTTCACTCTCCATCTTCTGGGCTCTTGAAGGCTGCTTTTGTGTGTTTCGTGTGTGTTTTAAAGCAGAAGCTCGTGTCCTTTTGTGTGCTTCTACTGCATTGTAAGCCTGTGTTCAGTAAGCAACTATTACTTGCATCCTTTGGGACATGAGCTTCTTGCAGTCAGAAATGACCAAGTTTCTTACTCTGCTGGGAAGTAAACCCTGTACCTTTTAGAGGGAGTTTAATATTTGAATGGATAAGTTCGGGCATTAAACTGAGCTAAAACTCAGGATTAATAAAATGTTCTTGGAGTCCAAGAAGAAGTGATTTAGCTAGAAACACCTTGACCTACACGGCCCTTCATCCAGAAGGTTAGCTTTTGTTTATCTCCCACTAAGCTGCTTTTCTCTACATAGAGCCACATTAGTAAGAGTAACCCTAACTCTTATCAATACTTAGCTTATGGTATGTTTCTTTTCTTCCTATTTGATTAATAACACTATCCCTTTGTCCATTTTCAATGTTTTATAAATCTCCAAACCTCTCCCTGGCCAGTACTAATATTTGACTAATATTCCTTAATTGAGTTTAAAATCCCTGTGAACAGCTGAGCAGTGGTGGCACATGCCTTTGATGACAGCACTCAGGAGGCAGAAGCAGGCAGATCTCTATGAGTTCAAGGCCAGCCTTGTCTATAGAGTGAGTTCCAGGACAGCAGCATTACAACAGAAAAAGAAAAAAAAGACAACAACAAAATCCATGTTAACCTTTACATCTATGACAAGCTGGAAAGAAGGGGTGATACAATTAACCCGACACATCCAAAGAGTTTAATCCTATCTCACCGTCACTCCAAAGGAACAGTTGAAGTGTTTACTTCACTTGGCATGTTGCAAGTGTGTTTAAGGACACAGGCTTAGCTGTGTGAAGGATGTCTGCGGTTTTCTGGCAGGCCTAGTTGTAATACATGAGTCTCTTAAAACAGAAACTTCCCAGCTAGGTATGAGCTCAAGCTAAGGAATAGAGATGAAAAGCCTGACTGCTGACTCTGAGGATGAAAGAGGCCAAGAAATGTGTATGGCTCTAGAGCCACAGACACCTGAATTCTGCCACCAACCTAAACTGCAAGGAAGCATACCTTCTAGAGCTTGCAGGAAAACAAAAATAAAAACAAAACACAATCCAACCAATGTCTTGATGTCAAACTTCTGTAACAACTAAATATACTTTGAAATGATAAATTTATATCATTGGAAGCACCATTTATGGTAATCGGTGATAGCATTTGAAAATTGCAGCAGGGGTTGAGAGAGTGCTTAGTGGGAAAGAGCTCTGGCTGTGCAAGCATAAAGACCTCAGTATAGATCCCAAGACTCATAAAAAGCCAGGTATGGCCACCAGCCTAGCTCCAGGTTCAATGAGAGACAGTCTCCAGGAAAGAAGGTGAGGGTGATAGAGCAGGACACGATGTCAGCCTCTGACCTGTACACACACACACACACACACACACACACACACAAGGAGGGGGGAGACTAAAGCAAGTAATAAATCGGGCCTGTAATTAAACTAAAAACAAACCTTATTAATGCAGGGTTATATGTTGAAAGCTACTGCTCAGTTCTGATGGAATGACCTTCACAATGTCTTATAGGATACTAAATTTGAATGTAGTACAGATATGTTTTTATCTGCTCTCACAGGGCAGAGATTATAGAACCCTTAAAAGACTTAAGGACTTTGGGGTTTTATGGCTGCATAATCATCATTATTATCTCCATTTCTGTAGGTCGGAAATCTGGATGTGGTGTCTCTGGATTCTGTTTCAGGTCTTACTGGGCTGAAAAGGTATTTAGCCAGGAGTGTAGTATCCTCATCTTGGGGTGTATATTCTGTCCTATCTAAGTTTACAGGTTGTTGGCAGAATTTAGTTGGAAGATGGGGGCCTCTATCTTTCTGTTTCAGAAGCCACTACAGTTCCTTGTCATGAACACCATAGGCAATTCACCTGGAATTGTTTGCTTTCTCTCAGATGAGTCAGAGGTCATTTCTAACTTCCTTCTCCAAGGCAAGCTAGAAAAACTTTTTAAAGAACTCAAGATTAGGTCAGAATCTCCCTGGAATCTATATAATCTCACCATTTAAAAGTGAATTGAGCTAGGTGTGGTGGCTCTGCTCAAAATTCCTAGTCCTTAACCAGGTTTGGTAGCATATGCCTTTAACCCCAGCATTCTGAAGCAGAGGTACATGGATCCCTTTGAATAGTAGACCATCCTGGTCTGCAGTGTCAGTTTCAGGACAGTCAGCTACGTAGAGAGACCCTGTCTCAAAAAAACAACAAAAGAAAACTGACTTAAGGTATAGTTACATCTGTAAAATCCCTTGCCAGGAATACCTACGTATGTTTGTGTGTAACTCAGGTCAGAAACTTTTGAGGCAGCTCTCTATGTGCTCTTCTGAGTGGCATGGAACTTGCTATATTAGTCACGCCTGGCCTCAAACTCACAAATTCACTTGCCTCTGCTTCCAAAATGGCTGAGTTTAAAGTCATGCACCAGTATACCTGGCAAAGGACCAGGAATCTTGAGGCAGAGGGTCATCTTAGAATGCTGTCTGCCAGCAAAACATGTGGCGCACACCTATCCGCACACTCGGAGTCCAAGAGTGTGTAAGGCTAGGCTGGGCTATGTACTGGAATGCTTCACCAGAAACAAAGAAGACTTCTGCTTACCACACTGTCTATAAATGCGTCGATGGCTAACTTCTTTAAGGGAAGGATGTGCAACTCATTGTAGTTTCATTTTTATTAATTACAGACTCCATTAGTAGTAACAAACATTAATTCAGTTCCTTATACCTCTCTACCTACAAAAATTATAAAACAAATTTAAGTTAATGTCACCCTTTGAAAACTATTCAAGTAGTCACCACTTCACACTGTGATTCTAGAAATCCTGTTGTTTGTAACTCAGCATCTTTATGTCATACAGCCGCTGTGTTGAGTGAGATTTCATACAGTCTTGCTCTATGTTAACTGTTACATAAAATTTAGGAAGAGACAAGTGTTTGCCTGTTTTTATTGGCAGTGGCTTAAAAGGCTTGGTTTTACTGTCTTTTTTTTTTTTTCCCTCCTCTTGCTCTGCTAAACCAAAGTTCATTATCCTCTGTGGTAAGTTACCTGGTCTTCCTATCTCAGAAGTGATTCAAACCTAAAATATCCTGCCTTTCCACTGACCATGCATTAAACACCTGTTTTTTATTACCAACTGTAGGTCAAATAAGTATTCTGTGTACCTACCTGTAAGCTAGAACTGACAGTTACTTGGATTGGAGTGTAGGTGTAGGGGTGCAAGGGATTGAACCCAAAGGCCTCCTGCATGCTGGGCAAGCACTCAACCATTAAGCTTTGCTCCCAGCCCTCAGCAATAGTTATTTAGAAAGGTGTCCTAAATTCCTAAACTCGTAATAATACTTTGTGCTTAGTAGAAATTGTTTTTCTGTAGGATTGAAGCGTGTTGTTTTATATACTTGTGTGTACAGGAGCCTTTATTCCTTGAGATACAATCTCTGCTGAACCTGGTGCTAGGCTCAGAGCCAGCAAACTCCAGGGATCCTTCAGACTCTGCCCCCATTAGCACTGGGGTTACAAGTGCACCTGTGGTGGCTTTTCACATGGTACTGGGGATTTGAACTTGTGTCTTCATGCTTGTGCAACAAAGGGCACTTACACACAAGGTCATGTCTACAGCCCAAGAATGAGATTTAAGAAGGCTTTCTTACTAAGTTGTAACCCAGAGTGTAAACTCATGTAACTGAATGATAACCTTTGAGTATAGAATGTAAACAGTTTTAGTATTTTGCCTTTCAGATTTTCTTAGGCATCTCTGTCAGTCACATGTTCTCCAAAGAATGCGATCTTAGTTCTCAGCCCAGGCTGCACCTACTATGAGGAAGATTTGACTGTAAATGAAAGACAGTGACAAAAGACTTGCTATGATCACCTAGTTTATTTTATTATAGAGTAAAAACAAGTCGAACTCAACTTTTACTCAAAAGTAACCAATACCCACTTAATTGTAATATAGTTGATTGTAGCTGTAGTCTTAACATTGCACTTAAACTTTTCATGTTTCACAATAGTGTAAATTTTACTTGTGATTTCTTGAAAGATCCCACCAAATTATCACCTGATATGTACTACCTGCAGTACTAAATGCTTTCCATAAAATTTTGTTTGGAATGTATTTTGTTTTTTCTTTACTAATAGTATAGTGCTTAATTAAGTTCTACACTTCTTCTCTTAAACTATGTAGCCAGAGGTAAGATTTCTTACAGTATAATAAAATGAAGTAAAGAATAAGACATCTGGAAAAGCTCTTTGAGAAAGAATTGTGCCATCTTGATGTCACACTTAAGTGACGGTTGAATATATTTTGTTTTCAGAGAACCTGAGTCTGGGTTTTCATGGTAATGTTACCTAGGACCCACAGTGAAAAGGCAGCCATTGAAAGGAGGAACAGGATCATGACTAGTTGGTGTTTAGCATTCAGAAGTTCCATACTAGGTAAAGCTGTTTTGAAAACACTGTAATTGAATTTGCATAGATGACCTCCTTTCAGTGTGGATGAGATTAATGATATGGGACCAGAAGATGAAAATCTTAAAAGCTGGGGATTAAAGGGAACTTTGGAATTAAAAAAACATATAAGAAAAGCCCAGTGTTCTAATGCAGAAAATTAGCTTCCTTTCTACAAATGCCACATAGTAACCCTGTAGTATATATGGGTATTCAATTTCCCAGTGCTATGCAAATTTAAAGGGTAGACATTCAGCCGTACAAGGAAAGGAACAGAGGACAAGGCACCTAAACCAAAACCAGACATACAGGAGTGAAACAAAACAGAGCTGGGAATAAAGATGCAGAGAGGGAAGATTTTGGTCATGGATATCAGGGAGCATGAATGTGCCATAGGTTGAATTATACTACAGAATTTAAAAGGGTAGAGGAATGGGTGTAGGAGAATGAAAGTCAGGAACTTTTTAAAAAAAAAAAAAAAAAGGAGTCAGGAACCAGATGAAGAAATGGTTTGTGTGCCATATTGTTTGGACTTCAGTGAATCAGGAACCAATAAAGTACTCTATGCAAAGAAATGACCATATAGCCCATGCTGTATTGAGAAAGATCATCTTACTAAAGAAAACCAAGAAGTAACTAGTAAGGCTGGAGACGTTTGGGGTTTTGTTGCACACATGTGGGCTCAATCATATATCTAAAAAGCCTTAGTTTTTCCCCATTAGTGACTGGTCAGGAGCAAGAGAGGAAAAGGAGACATAAGAAAAAGGCCTGCACAAATTGTGGCTCCTGTCTTCAGTAGCACCACCTTTTTTTTTTTTTTTTTTTGAGAAATTTGTATGATGTATTTATGAGAATAAATTTTTCCTGGGAATCTGCTTGTTAATTTCTTTGAAAACTGTAACTCTAGAGATTTAAGCCATAGTTGTGTATTTGACAGTTTGGAGGCCAATATAGTCTGCATAATTGGCACTGTAATCCTGTGATCATTCAAAGACAACTGATTTAAAGTTAAGAATTTACAAAAAACTAAGTGGGTCTTCCATGTTTTATTTTGACTTAGGGTTGAGACCAAAGCTTTTAGTTTGGATTTGGAGCTGGTGTTCCTTTAACCATTTTCCATGAGTCTTCAATATTTGTTTTTTTCAATGGGTCAAGAACTTTATAGTAGGTTGTTTCCCCATATATAAATCAACAGCAGGTTTTTTTCCCTAAGCCACTCATTAAAATTTTTTAATATTCAGATTAGTTTTAATTTACAAAATTCACTTGAGTACAACTGTCATAAACTAGATGTCAATAAATAATTGTTCCTTAATAAACCTAGAATTTAACTGAGAGCTGAAGAAAGATGGCCACTAGCCATGAATGTTGTAATGGTCCAGTTCTTAGGGTTCTAAATGGGATAGATGAACTCAACCCACTCATGATATAGTGTACCTCTATTGACTACTTTGTGCATCTTTCCAAAGAACTAATAAGAAATAACAAGTCGTCTGAGTTGTGACCTCCCAATAGAGGTCTCCTCCCTTCCCCAAAGAGAATGCCAGACAAGTACACCTCCCTCTCCAGCAGTATTGCATGGAATTGGGGAAATATCATTTAATGCTAAGTTTTGATAAAGAAGAAACTTTAAAGTAGATACTGATTCCGAAATGTTTTCTTTTAACAGGTTGTAAAATTAAAGCACTGAGAGCCAAGACAAACACATATATCAAGACACCTGTGCGTGGTGAAGAGCCCATTTTTGTTGTCACTGGACGGAAAGAAGATGTTGCTATGGCCAAAAGAGAAATCCTCTCAGCTGCAGAGCACTTCTCTATGATTCGTGCATCTCGAAACAAAAATGGCCCTGCGCTGGGAGGGTTATCATGTAGTCCTAATCTGCCCGGTCAAACCACGGTCCAAGTCAGGGTCCCCTATCGTGTGGTAGGGCTAGTGGTTGGACCAAAAGGAGCAACAATTAAGAGAATTCAGCAACAGACCCACACGTACATAGTAACTCCGAGCAGAGATAAGGAGCCAGTCTTTGAAGTGACAGGGATGCCCGAAAATGTTGACCGAGCACGGGAAGAGATAGAAATGCATATCGCCATGCGTACAGGAAACTACATAGAGCTCAATGAAGAAAACGATTTCCATTACAACGGTACCGACGTGAGCTTCGAAGGTGGCACTCTTGGCTCTGCCTGGCTCTCTTCCAATCCAGTTCCTCCTAGCCGTGCAAGAATGATGTCCAACTATCGAAATGATAGTTCCAGTTCTCTAGGAAGTGGTTCCACTGATTCCTATTTTGGAAGCAATAGGCTGGCTGACTTTAGCCCAACAAGCCCATTTAGCACAGGAAACTTTTGGTTTGGAGATACACTACCATCTGTAGGCTCAGAAGATCTTGCGGTAGACTCTCCTGCCTTTGACTCTTTACCAACATCTGCTCAAACTATCTGGACTCCATTTGAACCAGTTAACCCACTCTCTGGCTTTGGGAGTGATCCTTCTGGTAACATGAAGACTCAGCGTAGAGGAAGTCAGCCATCAACTCCTCGTCTGTCTCCTACATTTCCTGAGAGCATAGAACACCCACTTGCTCGGAGGGTTAGGAGCGACCCACCTAGTACAGGCAACCATGTTGGCCTTCCTATATACATCCCTGCTTTTTCTAATGGTACCAATAGTTACTCCTCTTCCAATGGTGGTTCCACCTCTAGCTCACCTCCAGAATCAAGAAGAAAGCACGACTGTGTGATTTGCTTTGAGAATGAAGTTATTGCTGCCCTAGTTCCATGTGGCCACAATCTCTTCTGCATGGAATGTGCCAACAAGATCTGTGAAAAGAGAACGCCATCATGTCCAGTTTGCCAGACAGCTGTTACTCAGGCAATCCAAATTCACTCTTAACTATATATATATACATAAATACTATATCTCTATATGGACTCGTAAAGGCATGGGTATAATGGTACCCCCAGTAAACTTCCTAATGAATTCTTATGACTGTTATCAGGCTTTATTGGGATTAGGCTAAAGTTGTTAGTACACTTATAAAAGGCTGCTATGGTAACACTAAACCTAAGTGGTCTCTTGTCTATTAGTTTGGTTTGAATTATTAATACTATGTAGACTCAGAGACATAGCTTGTTTAAGAGTTGTTAAAGCTGAAGTTCTACTTGGCTGTGTAACCTATGAGCAAAATGTATACATCTGAGATTGTAGTCAGTGGGTCCCAAAGCCTAGCCACATTAAGAGTTTATGGAGGGTGCCTGGCATTACAGATGACTGACACTTCCAGTGCTGCCTTCTTTACACTGCCAGTTTTGACAAAACAGGTTTGTTTTTTATTTTACAACAACTTAATGCCTAATTCTGCAGGATTGCAAGTAACTTTTTAAAGCATTGTGATTACTTAATAGTAATAATAGGGCTGATGGCAGTTTACTAGATCACTGGTTATAATTTGGGACAAAAACTGCTACATTGACTTTCATCTCGCCCAGAGTGCTCAAGGCCGGTATGTTCAGTGGATCAGGAATACGATTGTCTTTGATTGTGAATTCCTGCCCATTGCCTCCCTTGGTGAATGTGGAAAAGCCACCTGGGTTTTCCCATTTCAGGATGGGCTTTGGGATGCACCTATATTGGCTGAAAAATTGAGAATGCGAACATTCCATTCATTAGTCTGATCAAGCTATTAATTAATATTTAGACTGTAGATCAAAATGTGAAACATTTT